>JASAOQ010005633.1:3834-34900 GCA_031306065.1 Pseudopyricularia cyperi | reverse complement strand
CCCCCCCCCCGATTGACACTGTTGCTGAGATCTCCCATCCTGTTTTCGACAGCCAGGCTCTGCTATTTTACTCTTTCGCACGTTTCTAGGGTCGGTTTGCCTAACTGAACCTTTCCTCGTCGACCTCTGGGATTTCCAGGGGTGTGCCTCATATTGTGAAATCACAGGGGTCTCTTCTAACATACCGTCCACCCTTCGAGAGAAGCTACTGAGATGAGGCTCAGCCGATCATGCATGTTATTCTCCATTGTCAGGAGAGGAGAAACGCCGGCGTATCACTTTTTTCTTTCTTCCCCAGTCAGAGTAACGATGGCCTCAATGATTCGGTCATCGTGTATGGTCGAATCCTTGGATGACTCTTCTGCGTTTTGATATTTTCCCTTCAGTTCCCACGTCGTCATGATCCACCTTATCATCCTGCAACCCTCCAAGGTCAACGAGGCCAATGGGGGAGGCCAAATCTGAGGTCTTACGCTTCGAGCACATATACCGACCCAGGGGCGCCGCCTCTGTTCGTGTGAAGCCGTCGCCAGAAAACCATATGCGGCTGTCCTCTCGGCAGATCTTGCGCAGCGGCTTGTAGCCCCTGGGCGGTGTAGTAGTCGAGCCTAGGAATCTTGTCTTTGAGGGTTTGTTGAGATTCTTTGGCACTGTCGTCGTCGGAGTCTTGTAAGGAAGGGCCGACACGTGCATGGATTTCATCGAGATATTGACTTCTTCCTCGACATCCATTGCTGTTGCATCTGCACAGGTGCGGCGGTGGAAGATGGCGTGGTCAGCTCGGCAAGCATCCACGGGCTGCTGGGGATGACTTGTAGCCACTTCATGAACCACGAGCTTACCAAAGCGGTCACCATAGACGGACTCTGGGATTTCCACCGAGGTTCTGCGGCTCCTACACGAGCGTGTCTGCGGGGAGACCGGCTTGGCAGTGAACGGTATATACCGTTCGTCGAGGCTCAGGTCATCAGCCTCGATGTTCTCAATCGACTCCATGACGTCCCCGGGCTGGCTTGTGAGCAGGTAGGCGCTGGCCGTTCGTGGGAACTGGCTTAGCTCCGGGGATCCCTCGCGAGGCAAAACTGATTGTAGGATGCCCAAGGGATGGGAGTCCATATGACCGGTAGCATTGCATGAATGACTGGTGCGAAGACTGATCTCCGAACGTGGCAAGTGGTCGCTGCTTAGAGTCCTTCGCAAACAGGAGAAGTCTCTCGCGGTAGCTGGGCCGCGAAAGCCCCAAATAGATGGAGGGAGCTCTCTATCTTCCGAGGCCATGTTCGCAAACTCTCTTCAGGGCCTGGGTACTGTACAAAGCTTCATATGCGTCAGGTATGTGGCTGCTGAAACAAGCAAAGTAAAACCCATAGTCGGCCACATTTCTAATAATCCCCAAGATTGGGAGAAAATTCCGTCCATGTTGTTGGGTGTCGCATTTTGCGAGGGCTGGATAAGCCTTGTGAGGGATGAGGAAGGAGCGACCCTGTGGTGTGTAATCGTTGTCGAGGTTGGGAAAGGAACGACCGGAAATGCCTCATGTACCTGTGCATACGTCGGCATTGCCTTTTGAATTTACTAACAGACCCTGTTCTCTATATATCTATCTATCTACCAAGGTAGAGATGGGCAAAATCATTTGCAAAGCATTCATGGTTTCTGGAATGAGCTTTACGGTACTCCCGTCCTCCTCTTAGACTTTACATTATCTAACAAATTACATCATCCTTCACCAGGAGCTGACGAGGCATCTCTGCTCTGCTGCTCATGCGACTTTCTGCAGACCTGCCTCATCAACCTCTTTGGCGCCATTCTACCTGTCATCAGCTCAAAGGCTTCAATCGCCATCTCGCTAACCACTTCCAGACCGTCTACCAGCACCCAAAATGGCGACACGGTCTGCTGGAAGGCCCGCATTTGCTCTACCAAAGGTGTCACGAGGGGCTCATATGCCAACTAAGTATCCAATCAGTCAGTACGCGCCCTGTAAGTGGTGGGGAGAGAGAGACACAACGCCCGTATACAGTACATACCTCTACCACGACCCCGCCGGTTGGACTACTGAGCCACTGCTCCGGCAGCGTAAAGTTGACAGGAGAACCATCAACTGCGCTGGTCGCAGGCACGCAAGAGATAATCAGTGTTGGCAGCTCATGCGCGTCGGGCCACGCTTGGGACGAAGATTCCAAGACATGGCAAATCTGGGGCTGTGACGCCGTCGTCGCGATCTTCTTCTCCATGACGAGGCTGTTGAAGTGCTCAGCCACTTCCGACGCGTGCTGTTGCGTCCTGTTGTGGATGAAAATCTTTCGACAGCCGAGCTGGACGAGAGCGTAGATGGCTGCTCGTGCCATACCGCCGGCCCCGACAACCAACGCCGTCGTCTTTGAAGGCCTGACGTAGTTTCGCGGGCTTATGGAGCGCTTGAGACATGTCAGAATGGAGCTCCAGTCTGTGTTGTCTCCGTAAAAGTCATGCACAGGACCAGCCTTGTTTCTCGAATTCGCATGACTGAGAATCGAGCCTGTTGTGCCTCGGAGGGGGAGAAGCACATTAACTGCCCCTATGATGGTGGCATGGTGGCTCTTGAGCTTCAGCTGCGGCATTATAGCGACCTTGAAGGGCGCTGCCAACGAAGCTCCCCCAAAGGAATTGTCATAACAGATGCGGTAAAGCTCTCCCAATGTCGAACAACACACAGCCTCAAAGGTATGTGGGATATTCGAGAAGTCGTACGCCGCCTGATGCATTGCCGGCGAGATCGAGTACGAGACACTTGCTCCGAGGACATAAAACCGGAGCGGGTCCAGTATGAGCTGTGTAAATAAGATGGAGAATGAGTTCTCGTAAGTGCATACCGTCGATAGATGATCCGTGTTATCCATACCGGGATGCTTGACCGGTATTAGGATGTCGGTCTGGAGAGGAGTCCTTGCGCCGAGTATCGAAAAGTCATAGGCGACGAGGGGCGGCCTTGGATCAGGCACCGTGCTCTGTATCTTCCGTTTAAGCTCCAGAAGCCGCTCTGGCGGGTTCTCACCCGAACAAAACCTGATCATGCGCACAACATCACAGCCCAGAGATTTCGCGCGTATGAAATTGTCCAGCTGGCCTGGGTCAGTCCAAGGCAACGCTGTCATCCCAAGATGCCAGAAGTTGCCAATTATCCTTGTCCTCCCTCTGAATTCAAGAATGCGGTTTATCAACGATGAGTTCCTCTGCAGATCAAGGCTGACGTAGTCCACGTTGAGGCGCAATCCGAGCTCGAGTAGATCTGCATCGACGGTGTCTTTTTCTTCTTGGGCCCTACGTCGCTGGTGCCGTGGATTCTCCTCCACATGAAATATCACAGGACAGCCGAGGTTTCGCCTGATCAGGGCGACCTGGTGGGCAATGACGTTCGGCAAGTCGTCCGGCCAGCAGTCAACCACCAGCTCGACACAGTCCCCAGCGGCTTCTAGACCCTCCCACGAGACTGTCATGTCTAGCAGCCACGACAGCCGGAGTCGGAGGGCGAAAGAATACTGCCTGAACTCTGGTGGCAGAGCGTGTAAGGAAAAGGGGCTTTCGAGAAACCTTCGCCGCCACCCTTGACCTTGCATCAGGTCTAGAAACCTTGTGAAATCTTCCTTTGCATTGAGAAGAGTTGATGAACTGGCAGAGAGAGCATCCCAGCGGGGAGATACGGTGCTGCCGATTACGGTGGACTTTGCGCTTAATGGGTCGAAGAGATTGAAGTACTCCATGTTCGAGCACCGCCGGTGAGTCTGGTCCGCAGCGAGGATCTGATCCGCGTCGACTTGGTCCAGGAACTTCTTCATCTGGTCCTTCTCGCGATGCACGTACACGACCGGATTTGTCCTGCAGTATTGCTCCAGGATATTCTGAGCTTCCATGGAGAGACTGGTCATGCCACACGAGATGATGCAGCCGCTACGGTTCCCGTCCAGCATTCGCTTGAAGACCTCGGCATTTTGATGCGCGAATGCATCTTTGCCGTGATTGCGTAGATACGTGGCTCGGGAAACCCCCGTTATCTGCTCGAAGCAGTGGTCCTCTGTCACCAGTCGTCGGCGGAGATGGAGGGCACCTATGAAGCCGAGAGACCGTTTCCCGGCGCCACGGCACCCTACCAAGACGATGGAAGCCTCGGGGTCATATAAGCGCTGATTTCTGGGCGGAATCGGGCTCGGGGTCGTTGCCGAGGGGCTCATCGCCGAGGTGGCTGCGCTATGTTCCTCCCTTTGTCCCAACAAACTCATTTAGGTAGCTGTACCCGATGCGCACTGGTTGCAGGTTGCGATTATATAGGGTTTTCAGGGCCGGCGATAGGGGAAGTGTTGAACCTTGTTCCCTAGATAGGTAGGTAGGTATCCGGGCTTTCCGTGAGCGGGTCACACGAGCAGAGCCACCTCAGGCCTATTCTCTTCTCGGCCGGCCAGTATTAATTGGGCTTTCAGAATAAGGGTCAGGAACTGAGTACCGGAAAGAAAACAGTGGCGATTAGTTAGTTGTAGTTGACTCCAAAAGAATAACCGCAGGTTGAACCTTGAGAGTGCATATGTACTCTCTTTGGGTTTTAAAGTAATTATTATGGACGATGGTTGTAGACGATATGACAAGATGGCCCCAGAATCCACTTCCAAAACACTCCCGAAGGAGCGGTATGGATTAGAGGGAGGTCGATCCTCCTTGTTCGTTCAATGTTTATTACGGCAGATGACGGGCGGCAGATCCCAAGCTCACCAGTTGTGCTGAGCGACGGGAATACATTTTCCCTCCTACTAGGAGGGGCAGAGAGGGTTAGGGTCATCCTGTCATAGATCCCCACTAATTAACCCACCCCCAAGTTCGGCTCTTCCGGCAAATCGACGTCGGTGTTTGCCGATGCGGACGGCCGTCACGTCCTATCTGTCCATTCCCGTAGCAGCTCATTCGCATACCAACAAAGCCCGCATGTGACGATGACGAGCACCGGCGCCTCCTCTGCCGCCACCGACAAGCCCCAGACACGCCATCCGGACGTGCCGGACTGGGACGTGGTGGCGGCGGCCAGCGAGGCAGTCATTAGCGACGGCAAAACCGCTGCTGCTGCCAACCCCCGCAAGAGGAAAAAGAGTTCCCGGGCGTAAGTTTCCCCGGACCATCCAATCCAGCAGCCTACCACAAGCCTAGCTATCCCAAGTACCACCTCTGCCTTATCATACGGACTTTCAATCCCGCTGTGTCTATCTACCCAAGTAGATGGTCATCAAAAGACGGCATCGTTGACTAGGCCTTGCATGCCATGTCATGTAGGCAGGCTACTACGCGGAGAAGAAAGGAGACGGAGATGAAAAAAAAAGGCCACAAACCAAGAATGTGCTGACTGACTTCCATCTCCTTCCTTGCGCTTTTGCCCACCCTGTGGCAAAGGCACAAGATAATTCCGGCTTCTGAACCAGTTGTGATTTTTGCCATGTCAACCACCAGCCATGCGACAACGCAAAGCCGAGATGCGGCTACTGCGAGAAGCATGGCAAGCAGTGTCTGTACCTGCGGCCGCAGAAGAAGAGGGGTCCGGCGCAGGGCTACCGCAATGCGCTGCACAGCATGAGGGAGAGCGCGGCCGCCTGGGGCGTTGCCATGAGCCTAATCCCTGAGCTGGACGACATGGTGGAGGCGGCCATTTCCCAGAGCGAGCGGAGCGGCCGGCCCGCCGTCGCGCTCTCGGTCAAGGAACCGGACCAGCAGGACGCCCTGATCGCGTCATGGCAGCAGAGCCGGACCTATAGGGCCTTGTTTGGTGACGAGGGGGCCGCGGCTGGGAAGGGCGACGGCTCGTCTAAGGCGAAAGAGGACACGCCGGTGGCTCAGGATCAACGTACAGCCCTGCCTCATCCTCCTCCTCCTCCTCCTCCTCCGCCGCCGGAACCGACTGCAAGGGTGGAGTGGCAGTCCGCTATGCCAGAGTCTTCGTTTTTCAAACGAAGCAGCTTTCTGACGCCGTCTCCGTCCCATGATGACAATCGTGCGATGGTGCAGACCATATTCGACAGCATGGATCACCATTTAGGCATGTCATTTTCTTTCTCTGACTTGATGGTCAAAGACGCAGAAAGATCGTAAGTACGGTGGGAAGATCGGTGCTAGCCATTGCTTTTACCTATGGGTTGTTCTACACGCGCAACCCATCTTTTGCGATTCTCATTTACTGACTTGCGCGCCCAAAAGATCTGACGGCTTCTCTCAGACGCTCGGGTCCCTTGGTTTCGCGCCGGGCGAAACTCTGGAAGACTTCGTTGCCATGTCCTCCAACCCTGAGCCTATCCGGGAGGGTCCATCGGATGAGGATCATTCACTTGGCAGTGAAATGGACCAGAAAGCATACTACGAACTGCTCATGGGAAAGAGCTTCTTTCCTTGAGCTCGCTCATAGTGCAGAGATATTCTCCCGCGGCAAACCTTCAGGCATTTAACAGCCCGGACTTGAGCCACCTCGTCAAGATAAAATCTTGTCAGGCTGAGTCCCTGATGGTGACAATGTAGTATTAGAGCGCAACTACTGAGGTTCGTCCCACTGCTGAGTAGAGGCAGGTTAGCAGACCATTGCCGTTGATATCGAGACAAAAGAAAATTGATCAGAGCAGGCGTCGGTCGCGGTGGACACAAGATAGTGGTACAGCCAGAACACTGCTCTTGCACGCATCACATTGGGCCAAGGCAAAGCCATATTCTAATGGTATCTGGGGTCGGCATCGGTACAACACTCAAGGAACCAAAGTTTCTTTGAACCCAGTCATGGGGTTTTAAGTCACCGGGGCAATGCCAGCGGAGACCGTCCCTCTCCCATGTACGAAGAGGTACCTGTGGTTTTGATGAGGCCAAATGATGAGCGACTGGACAAAGCTTAGGGTTTCATTGCGACGTCAGCTTGTCAATGAGACCTGAGCATGGAAATGCTATAGAAAAAATAAATCAAATAAATAAGACAAACATGCCCAGTCTTATAAGGCGCTGTTGTTCATCGTCGGGACCGCACTAGGCTGTGCCTACCCTGCACGCAATACTTGTGAGGAGTTCAAGGGTTAGGGGATATCATGTAAAAGGGGGCCCAAGAGAATTAAAAAGTGGGCCAAATTAACGCGTCTCTGCCTCCGTCGTCGCGTGCCTGCCAATGTCGAGACTGTACAATGTCTACCTCGTCATAATATTCACAATTTCCAAAGACCCCGGCATCTTCGTGATTGTCCGAAGACCACGCCTTAAACCGGAGTTCTCTTGGTATACAACTCAAAGCGCAGCTTTATTTCCGTCCGGCCAGCGCCTGCAACTACCACGTGCCTCGACATGTTGCTTCCGTTTGCTTCGCTATAAAAACGTCTCATGATGGCTGAGGCCACGATAAAAGCCATCGAGGCAGGTGTCGTAAGTGAATGACCTTTTGCCAGCGCAGGGCCAAAGACGCCGTCAATTGCCACAATCTCTACTTTCTTTTCACCTTCTAACTTTTTGGAACAGGTCCATCAAATTCAGTCGGGCCAGGTCATCGTTGACCTTTGCTCAGTTGCCAAGGAGCTGGTCGAAAATAGTCTGGATGCCGGCGCCACAGCCATCGAGGTCAGGTTCAAAAACCAGGGCTTGGACTCGATCGAGGTGCAGGACAATGGCTCAGGTATAGCCCCTCACAACTACGAGGGCATTGCCCTGAAGCACTACACGTCCAAGCTGGGATCCTTTGCAGACCTTGACACTCTGCACACTTTTGGGTTTCGAGGCGAAGCCCTATCGTCGCTGTGCGCGCTGTCGCACTTTACTGTCACAACGTGTCTGCAGTCCGATGTCCCAAAGGGTACAAAGCTCGAGTTTGAGATCTCTGGCAAGATCAAGAGCACGAGTGTGGTCGCGGCCCAGAAAGGGACCACGGTAACCGTCGAGTCCATCTTCCGTAACCTCCCGGTTCGTCGCCGCGAGCTGGAGCGCAACATCAAGCGGGAGTGGGGCAAGGTCATTAACTTGCTCAATCAGTACGCCTGCATCCAGACCGGCATCAAGCTCACCGTGTCGCAGCAGGCGACCAAGGGCAAACGCACAGTTCTGTTCTCTACCAAGGGGAATAAGTCTACCCGCGAAAACATTGTTAATGTGTTTGGCGCAAAGACCCTCTCGGCGCTCATAGCGATGGACCTGGAACTAGAACTCGAGCCGACGACGAGCAAGACGGCCGCTGCCGTGACGGGTAGCGGCCGCCATGAAGGCGAAAAGACTACAGTGTACGTACGAGGTCACGTCTCGCGGCCGTCACGTGGCGAAGGGCGGCAGACTCCTGACCGGCAAATGTTCTTTGTGAACGGCCGGCCATGTTTGCTCCCGCAGTTTGCCAAGGTCTTCAACGAGGTGTACAGGGCCTACAATTCGACTCAGTCGCCGTTCATTTTTGCAGATATCCAACTGGACACCCATCTTTATGATGTAAATGTCAGTCCCGACAAGAGGTCGATTCTTCTCCATGATCAGGGGCGCATGTTGGACAACATGAAGGAGGCCCTTATAGAACTTTTCGAGAAGCAGGACATCACCATCCCCGTGTCTCAACTAGCAACCCAAAAGCTTAGCACCCCTTTGAAGACGCCGACAGTTGTGGGCCGGATTAAAGGCACGCCCACCTCTGCAAAGCGGCGGAATGAAGTGGAGGATGACGATGGTGGCGATCAATCATTGAGTTTGGAAAGACCTCCAGCTGAAATTGCCGTCCGAGGTGCCAGTCGAATTAGCAACTGGGCTCAACGCGAATCTAACGATTGCCCCGAGTCATCAATAACCAGCCCCCAAAGACAATCTTCTGAGCAGAGTAAGGAGAGCGTTTCAAACGGGGTAGCCGCGATGATTGCTAGCCTAAGAGGCGACTACAGCTACGAAGACGGGCCAACGCCATCGGAAACGGAAGTCACGCAGACCAGTGGCCACGCACAGGTCGGTGCGGAAAAAAGACTGGCTACGCCAAGCAGAGCAGAGTCTCGGGATGATGATGTAGGCGAAGCCGTGGAAGAATCACCAGTTCCAGCAGTTGCACCTCCCAAAAGTCAAGGGATTAGAGCAGTACCCCCTGTCGCCTCGGCGTTTCCGGGATTTAAGAGACCCGCTGCCGACATTGCCACTATCACAGTTGGCAACCAAACGATCACCAGCATTATTGGTTCATCGTACAAAAGGCAACGCACCAGTCAGTCCCCGCAAAATAGCCATGAGAGAAGCTCGAGATCAGACAACAAGAAGGGTAAGAATTCCTTGCCAACTTTCAACGGGCGCCTGACGCAGTTGTTTGCGGCTGCCTCACGGCGGACGTCGGATTCTGCACCGGGCATCCCCGATGTTGAGAACGCTCACTCAGAGCACGATGAGGAGATGGAAGACTATGACGGCAATTCTGTAGCATCATCCGAACACAGCCAGGCCGAAGACGAGTTGTCACAAGAGGAGGAGGACGAAAACAGCATCGCAGAAAGACCACAATCCACTGAAAATGCGGTAGGCACAGATGATCTGCCTACTTCCATCGCAGATGAGGACGAGGGCGAGGATGAGGGCGACATTCCATCTACTGAACAGAATCACCCAGACCAAGAACCTGAAAGTCCAGGAATGTTTGTCGATTCAGATCATGGTGACGACGACTACAACGACGAAGAGAATAACAAGAGGAAAGAGGAGGAAAAGGTACAGAAGCTGATCAAAGAGGCCGAGGACGCAGCCAACAAACCAAGCGAGGAAATGGAAAAGCGATCGCAGGTCTTTCTGAAGGGGAGGACACGACGCAAGGAGTCCACCATGACGCTCGTGCAGCATCTGAAGCTGGACTGCCCGTCAGTCAACAATGAAGAGAGCACGTGGCGAAAATGGCTGGAGGCAACAGCAAAGTCAGACGGGGGGTCAGAAACTGGAAGCAACGATGCTGAGCATTGTACGCCGAGACTTGACGGCGACGGCGACGGCGTGGATGCTGACACGGGCAATGCCGAAGAGAAGCTCTCCCTGACGATCACCAAGTCTGACTTTGCCGAGATGAAAATAATAGGTCAATTCAACCTAGGTTTCATCCTGGCCGTTCGCGAGGCTGCCACTACCAGCGCCGGCGCCGCCCCGGCCGGCCCACGCGACTCGACGGACGACGAGCTCTTCATCATCGATCAGCACGCCTCGGACGAGAAGTACAACTTTGAGCGCCTGCAGGCCAGCACGGTCGTCGAGTCTCAACGGCTGGTCAGGCCGAAGGTGCTCGAACTTACTGCACTCGAGGAAGAGATCGTCATCGAGAACCAAAGGGCGCTCGAGGCCAACGGCTTCATTGTCGAGGTGGACGAGTCCGGCGAGTCGCCGGTCGGGTCACGCTGTCGGCTGCTCAGCCTGCCTCTGAGCCGCGAGACGACCTTCTCGCTCGCGGACCTCGAGGAGCTCGTCAGTCTGCTGGCCGAGAACCCCACAACTGCCGCCACTACGGTGCCTCGGCCGTCGCGAGTGCGCAAGATGTTTGCCATGCGCGCGTGTCGCAGCAGCGTCATGGTCGGACGGGCGCTGTCCAGGCCACAGATGGAGAAGGTCGTCCGGCACATGGGTGGCATGGAAAAGCCGTGGAACTGCCCGCACGGGAGGCCGACCATGAGGCACTTGTGTGGCTTGGGCAGCACCTGGGACCGACGGGTGTGGAGTGAAGGCAGAGGATTCGACGATGACTCCGATGTAGATGGTCCCGTGAACTTTTCCGTATATACTTGAGAGTTACGGGCTTGCTGCATAATGACCTTGCCGTTTGGAGGAAGGGCTATGAGAACAACACCCAAGTCCGCGGTTGAATCGATCATAGGAAACACTTTGTGGAAACAGACAGACATGACTTGGTTCTGTATGGCTAATCTAGCTACGCGAATCTACCTATCATTACATGAAAGCCCGTAGGCAAAATGGCTTTGCGATCCATGGCAAAGCGTCAAACAGGATATTAAATCCCACATTCATCTCCGAACAAACGCCAGAAGAAGCAACAGCAGGAGGCTCTTTTACCATCCCAAAATCCAGCCTCGTCAATCCCCATTTGCGGAAAAAGAAAAAGAAAAACAACCCCATAATGAACATGACCCAAGCAAAGCCCTGATTTTCAAACGCCTAGGAGAAAGGAAACCCAACCAGCAAAACTCCAACCGAATAAAACTCCTTGTGGTGAATGCCACATTCCAAATACAACCCGGTCTACCTGGTTCAGTAACCGTACTTGACAGAGCCAGCGAGGCCCTCCTCAGCCATCTTTCCGCTCACATTCCGCCTGGAGTACAAGGCGTTACCGTTGTTGTTCGCGCCGTAGTAGTCGTTGCCTGTTGAGACCTGCCGCGGTGATCCTGTGTTGGCTGGCCCGTTGGTTACATCGGCGGCCTTGGCATTGACAATTGTATACATCTCAGGCGGCGTGCGGGCCCGCAGATCGCCATAAGGCTTGGAGTAAAAGTTTGACTCTGGCTGGATCGAGCTGTCCCTTTGCCGAGGGTTCCAGGTCATGCGCTTGCTGATGTCGCGACCGAACGACATGCGAAAGGGAGACTTCGGGGGAGGATCATCGCCTCCAGGCTTCAGGTCGGCTATGTCCTGGCTGCCGTTGACAGCTTGGTTGTCTGCGCCCACGTCCGAGACCGCAGTTCCAGGGCGGTATTCGAAGGGCGTTTGTGGGCGAGGGGGTGTCGACGAAGGATTCTGGCGGAGAGGATGGCGATTGTCCAAATAGACGGTGTGTCGATGGGCCGGGACTGGCGGCGGGGCGATGCTGCCGAGGTCGGATTCGTCCTCGTCCGGGGCAATGTTCATGCCTCGCTCATGTCGGTAACGGGACCCGTCATCGTAAAGGCCATCACTGGCGGCAGCATCGTTCTCATCCTCAGACTCGTCAGAGACGCCATCGTCATGACTCAAGCCACGACGCTGATTGACCACAGAGTAAGGACGGTCTCCCATGGCTGCGCTCCGCACAAGGTTTTCGATGGCCATTTGTTGCCGTTGCTGAGTACGGTGGATGAGGGATTTGGTTGGAAGCCATGACTCTGTGAACTTTGGCTGGCGGGTTTGGCTGCTGCCACTACTACTATCACGGGATGTTGGCGTTTCCGATGGGTCTCTGAGAGGAATCCCAGCGTAGGAGCCGCGGGATTGGGATTGAGGCTGAGAGGTGTTGTAGGATGGGGGAGATGTCACTGAGGAGGCGACCGACATCGGACGGTCAGGGCCGCACAGCTTGGCCATCGCTTCCATGTGAGCCTGGTTTGCGCTGGTTTGAGGAGAGTTGCCCGGCGAGATCTGGTATTGGCGGCTCGGGAGTTCCACGCGCGAGTCCCTCTTGGAATGCATGCTGAAGTCGCTGCCCCGCCTAGTGTGCGAGAATGGCACCGAGGGAGGGCAAACTGACACATCCTCATATGGAG
Source organism: Pseudopyricularia cyperi (assembly GCA_031306065.1). Classification (NCBI taxonomy): domain Eukaryota; kingdom Fungi; phylum Ascomycota; class Sordariomycetes; order Magnaporthales; family Pyriculariaceae; genus Pseudopyricularia; species Pseudopyricularia cyperi. The sequence goes on along the minus strand of JASAOQ010005633.1, from coordinate 22,463 downwards.
CACCAGAGCGACGATGGGACTCGATAGGGGTGGATAGACGGCTTGCGTTTCCACCCGAAAACGATGTTCCCGTTGTCGCTACCGATGCCTTGTTGCGCGTGTGCTGCTTGCGGCGCCGGCCGGCCTGAACGTGGCGCGCAGTCAAGTGAGACTCGAGAGGGTTCATGTCTGGCGGCATGCGCGTGATCTGGCGGAACTGGAAGGCAAGCCAAGCAGAGATTATGAAGGACAGAAAATGGAGACCAGCACCTGCGATCAGACAGTAGTAGGCAGTTTTCACAAAGTACTCGCGCAACTCGGCAGGGCCTTGAATCAGGGATGCCCAGTTCATGCTGTCGTTGATCACGGCGATCACACCAAAGGTGAGGAGACCCAGGACCGTCAGGTCAACAAAAGCCGAGAACAGCATGTAGCTTGCGGAAGATGCAGGAGTGCGCTCGCCTGCGGGGCGTTGGAGATGATATGCGGAGTAGACATTGTGCAGAGCAGCTGCACCAGACTGAGGCGTTGGGCGGCATGTTAGCAAGGGTTTTTTTGGTCGCCCATTGTTATTTGTAGGATTTCAATGATGCAGGGACCGAAAGGTCATTCGACATACAGTAATGCGCAAGATCCACGAAGTCAGTCCCGGGACATCGGTCAGGAGGATGAACATTGCGAGAACACCAAGTGATCCGACAAGCTCAGGGATCCGGAGGCATAGCTGTATGACCCTCATGCGGACAATCCATCGCTTCGTTCGGTCTCCGATTCGCCTGTGGCTGGTTTGGTTATGGAGGAGACCGTGAGCACTGGGTTGGCCGGATAGATGGCGAACGGTCAGCTTGGGTCCATCGTTAACAAAAGGTTGAGGTAGGGAGGTACTCACTCGGGATGCTTGTTGAAATTGAGCAGCGGTCCATCTGGCTTCGGCGGCCGCGGCGGCTTCACCTCCCAGCTGGCACGGGTGACGGCTTTGGGATCGAAAGTGGTCGGCGGGAAGCGCGCATCGTCGTACTTTTCCTGATCGTAGAGGAAGGGTCGCTGAATGCCGCTCATGATGGCGACTGGAATGGAAAACCCCCGCGTCAAAGGCGCGGGACCGAGAGGAGGGAGCAGCCGGTGTTGGGAAGAGGTGGACGGGAATGCTGGTGTCTCGATGTCGAAATTTTGGGTTAATGGAGGGAGGGAAGAGAGGAAAGAATTTAGTCTTTTGGGTTTCCGGTCCTTGGTCTGTTTTTGGCAATTGAGAAACGGGCGCCGCAAGGAAGGACGGTGTAGGTGTAATGTTTGGTTGGAGGAGGCACGTCGGGATGGTTGCGTTTGCATCCTCCAGCTGAGCGTTGCCACGGCAACATGACGTCGGGTTTCAAGGTCTGGCAGCTGTTTGAGCAGCTTGCCGCTTGCTACCTATGACAGGGAATGTCACCACTGACGGGTACCTGGCCAGCCCTGTGAGGGGTGGTGCCGCGGGCCTGGCGATCCCTGTAATTTAAAAAAGAAAGCTCCGCCGGCTCTTTCAGGCCGCAATCCTGGCGGTTACCACGAGTGGAGGTGCTTTGAATTATTCCCGGCCGGAAGCAGCGGGTAGACGTCGCCCTGAAGTTTGGATTTGCAGGCAGTTCGCTTAGTGACCATCCACAAGCAAAGCCATTATCACGTTTACTAATTATGCCTGTGAGCCTTGGGCAACCAAGAACAGAAACGTAACTCGGACGCTTGTAAGCGACGTCTCTGGTTGTGTATTTGCCAAGATGCGTCCTTCGTCCCTGGTGCGGGTTGCATCGCGCATTCGTGCATGCGCCTGGAGTCCCCTGGCTCCTCACACCAACGCCTTTATCCAACGACAGCGACCGCCAGCTGCCCGGTCCGCAGCATCTACAGCGACTACAAATCGACATGGGCGCCCCTTTCGTGTTGCCGTCATCGGTTCCGGCCCCGCCGGGTTCTATACGGCGTACCATTTAATGTCACGGCTCAACGAGGCTAGAGTCGACATGTTCGAGGCTCTACCTGTTCCCTTTGGACTCGTCAGGTTCGGTGTGGCCCCGGATCACCCAGAAGTCAAGGTGAGCACTTACGAAAGGCCGGTGTAAACTGTCACATCACACTCGCCATCTGATCACCAATGGCAACTAGGATGTCGAGCATCATGATAATATGGTATATGTCAGTATAATAACAGTATATGAGGCTGTAGAACTGCCAAGACAAGTTTAACGAGGTCGCCTCGTCCCCTAGGTTTAAGTTCTTTGGCAACGTGACCATAGACTGCCCCAGCGGCCACCCCGGCGGTATCTCCATCCCACTCTCTGCACTGCTGCACAACTACCACGCCGTCGTCTTCGCTTACGGCGCTGTCAAGGACAGGACCCTTGGGATTCCCGGCGAGGATCTGAAGGGCGTCTATTCGGCGCGCGAGTTCGTAGGCTGGTACAACGGCCTGCCAGAGCACGCCGGCCTCGCCCCGAACCTCACGCAGGGCGACGAGGCCGTCATAATCGGCCAGGGCAACGTAGCCCTCGACGTCGCGCGCATGCTGCTCCAGGATGTCAAAGTCCTGCGCGGGACCGACATCACCGAGTACGCAGTCAAGGCCTTGTCAAGGAGCCGGGTCAGGAGGGTGCACATCGTCGGTCGGCGGGGTCCCATGCAGGCTGCCTTTACCATCAAGGAGCTCAGGGAGCTGGTCAAGCTCGAGAATGTGGCATTACATCCCGTCGATGCTTCCCTGATCCCGGATCCCAAGGGGATCAGACAGCGACCTGCGAAAAGGCTAATGGACCTTCTTCTCAAGGGATCCGCTGTCTCCCCGATACAAGCCACCAAGTCGTGGTCCTTGGACTTTTGCCAGTCGCCAGCCCGTTTCATAAGCAGCGCGATGGACCCCACAAGGCTCGGCTCGGTCGAGCTGCAACGCACGACCCTTTCGGATCCCTTCGACCCTATGGCCAGCGTGCAGGGCACGACTGAGCAGACGATAGCCTTGTCGGCTTCTCTCGCGTTCAGGTCCATCGGCTACAAGTCAGTTTCCCTGCCCAGCTTCTCCGCGCTAGGCATCGAATTTGACGAACGCCGTGGAGTTCTGCCCAACGACGGCCTTGGGCGCGTGGCGAGGGGGGTGAGGACCACGGGCGCCGCGATGACCCAGGAGCATTTCCATGGCCTTTACTGCGCGGGCTGGGTGAAGCGGGGCCCGACTGGCGTCATTGCATCGACGATGGAGGATGCCTTCATGACTGGTCAGGCCATTGTGGAAGACTGGAACTCTGGTGCCGAGTTCCTATCGTCCGGAGATAGAAACGGCTCAAATATAGCGGCTGGCTGGGATGGAATCTCCCAGGAAGTTTCTCCCCATAATGGTAAAATTATAACTTGGGAGGATTGGCAGAAGATAGACCAGGTCGAGAGGGAAAATGGGAAACTCAGGGGTAAGGAGAGAGAGAAACTGCCAACAACAAGCGACATGTTGGCCGTCGTCTCATAGTACGTCTTTTGGGGAAAAAAAAGCCAGATGTATATCTACAACATCCAAGCTAAGGGGTTGCAAGCATTGATATACGATGTATATTATAGACGCCAAGGATATATGACAGTTTTACTTGAAGTGAATAGAAGAACAAATCAACAAAAAAACAAATCTACGACTTGTTGAGCTTTTCCGTCAGCTCTGGTACCTTGTCAAACAAATCTCCAACGAGGCCAACATCCGCAACCTGGAATATCGGCGCATCGGGATCCTTGTTGATAGCCGCGATGACCTTGCTGTCCTTCATTCCAGCCAGGTGCTGTATCGCGCCCGAGATGCCAACGGCCATATACAGCTGCGGCGCAACCACCTTGCCCGTTTGCCCAACCTGCAGGCTGTTGTCGGCGTACCCGCTGTCGACAGCGGCGCGCGAGGCGCCGACGGCGGAGCCTAGGGCGTCAGCAAGCGGCAGCATGATCTTGTCAAATTCCTCCTTGGATTTGAGGCCCCTGCCGCCTGACACGACGCGGCCGGCCGTCGCTAGGTCCGGTCTGTCCGACTTGGCAAGGTCCTCTGACACCCACTCGGACACGCACTCGGCCTTGGGGTCGGCGCCGTCCTCCACCGTCGCCGATCCGCTCCCAGGGGCGGCGGCCTGGAAGGCGGTGCCGCGGATGGTAATGACCTTAACAGCGTCGGTCGACTGGACCGTGGCGATGGCGTTGCCGGCATAGATAGGGCGGACGAACGTGTCCTCGCTCTCGATGGCCGTGATGTCGGATATTTGCTGCGAGTCGAGTAGGGCGGCGACGCGGGGCATCAGCTTCTTGCCAAACGCCGTGTGGCCGGCGATGACGTGTGTGTAGCCGCCCTCTTTAATGTTCTCAACCAGCAGCGGAGCGTAGTTCTCCGGAAGACCCTGTGCGATTGAACCGAGCAGTCAGAATCACGCGTCAAGAAGGGGCCGCGTTCACTGTAGGAGGGGGTAGCAGTCCTCCTCACCTTTTCGTATGCGCCGTTCTCTACCACCAGCACCTTTTCTAACCCCTCGACCTTGGAGGCCTCCTCGGCCACGCTCTTGACGCTCGACCCGGCAACAATTGCGTGCACGGTACCTCCAAGCTTCTGTGCAGCAGTTACTGCACTCAAAGATCCCGTATTGAGCTTGCCGTCCCTTTGCTCCAGCACGGCGAGAGAGGAAAGCAACCTCCGAAGACCGGAGGGGCTGAACGGGGAGGCTGTGTGTACTGCTGTCATCCGGGCCTGGCCCAGCACGGCCCTGCGTGCTGCTGAGAGCATTCTGATAAGTCTATAGAATCGATACTTATTTAGTCTTTAGAGTGAGTGATCGGTCACGAAGTCGTGAAGTGAGTGATATGATCACCGTCGTGCAAGATTGGGAATGATTTGCAATGAAGTGTCGATGACACCAGTGCTGCACGGCCTCAATGGTGGGCGGGCTTGCCCGAGGATAACCGACAAGGAACGTTGACTGGGGTGTACTGCCAAACCAGGGTTAGGGTCGGACGTGGGTCTTTATGCCTTAAACTTCGGGCAGTACTTTCGGTGGTTGCGTTGCAGATGCAGAAGCAGCTCAAATTTCCAAGCTCGTCAATTCACGCTCTATCGACGCGACATGAGAACCCGCCCCCTTCGCGCATCATCCCCATCCCCAATTGAAACCGTCAAATTTGGACAGCTTTGACCTGCCTGCAGAGTGCACCAAAACAATATCTCTTGCGTCCAATTGCGCTTTTGCGATACCAAATCGATGATAATCTGATTTAATCAACAATTTTCCCATTGCCCTTGTCGCACCTGGCGGGCGCGACTGATCTTGCCTCGCCGTTGGCTTCTAGAGATCCAATCAGAGATATCGTTCAAGTCTTGACTCTCTAAAGTGTGTATCCGTCGCCAGCCATGGACGCCCCATTCGGCACTGCTGCGCAAAGCGCATCGCCGAGCAACAACCCGCCCGTTTCGCAACCACCTCAAGAGTCGGAGAACCAGCCAGCTCTGTCTAAGCCCTCCGAAGGTTTGTAACCACGCCTCAATGTTCTGTGCTACTTCGTTGTGGTCCACGCGCCTCCTCGCCTCTGACACAGAGAATCCCATCCGTACAGATATCCAGATGTCTGAGGGAGCCTCAAACGACCCGCCCATCAAGCAAGACAGCACGACTCCCGCCCCTCCCCCAGCGTCAGAAAACCCACTCGATGCGCCCGATGGGCCCCCGGCCGAGACGACGCTAGCTCGCGATGATGAGGAGATGCGCGATAGTCAGGACGTGCCTGGTGATGCGGCGCCCAAGGACGGCGATGCAACGGCGAACGAGGTGGGCCAGGAGACCAAGTCCAAGGAAACCCTGGAGAACGCGGCGCGTGAGCATTTGGTATCGCAGACCCACGCCATCGTCCTGCCCAGCTACTCTGTGTGGTTCGACATGAACGCCATCAACAACATCGAGAAGAAGGCCCTACCCGAGTTCTTCAACAACCGCAACCGAAGCAAGACGCCGGCCGTGTACAAGGACTACCGCGACTTCATGATCAACACGTATCGTCTGAACCCGGCCGAGTATCTCACCGTCACTGCTTGCAGGCGCAACCTGGCAGGCGATGTCTGTGCTATCATGCGGGTTCACGCTTTCCTCGAGCAATGGGGACTGATAAACTATCAGGTAAGACCATGCATGGCATGTGAAGCAGAAGGCAAGCGATGGAAAATGAAGACTAACGATTTTCCCCCCCTTGTAGGTCGATGCTGATCAACGGCCAGCGTCCGTTGGACCTCCGTTTACTGGTCACTTCAGGGTGATTTGCGACACTCCTCGAGGATTGCAACCGTGGCAGCCTGCTGCCGACCCTATTGTGCTCCAAGGGAAGGCGAGTGCTCAGACGGATGCCAAAGCCGCCGCGGCATCGGCACCCAAGACCGAGTTGAACTTGGAGGTCGGCCGCAACATTTATGAGGCCAATGCCAAGGGTGCCAAGCTCAGTTCCACCAGCGACAACAAGTCGAACGGTGATGCACCTGCTACTAACGGCACCCCTACCGGCGCTACAGCTTCCGCCACCGATGGCCTCACGAAGGCGCCCGTCGCAAAAGTGAACTGTTTCACGTGTGGAAAGGACTGCACAAGGGAATACTATCACAAGGTGCAGACTGAAGGTGGTGCCAACATGCCCAGACGTGAGCTATGCCCCGGGTGCTATGCCAGCTCAAGAATCGACGCCAAGGAGGACAACATGGGCTACGAGAAGATGGAGAATCCGCAGTACCCGGACACGCTGGATCGCGAGGCCCCCTGGACCGACGAGGAGACTATCAGGCTTCTGGAGGCCCTGCAAAAGTACGACGAGGACTGGGGCGAGATTGCGAATCATGTGGGCACACGAACGCGCGAGGAGTGTGCTCTCCACTTCCTCCAGCTCGACATCGAGGACAAGTATCTGGAGACGGAACCGCTTCATGCGAATGCGCCACTGGGATTTCCCACAATTGGCAACGACAAGCTCATGCCATTCTCACATGCGGATAACCCAGTCATGTCTGTCGTTGCGTTTTTGGCGACGTTGGCAGACCCCAGCAGTGTGGCCTCGGCGGCTGGCCGCTCCTATGAAGACCTCACCAACGCACTTAGGAAGCAGCTGGCGCTGGGCGAGACGTCACAATCGAACGGCAAGGGCAAGGAGAAGGATGGCGACACGATGGATGTTGACGTCCAACAGGAGACATCGACCACGACCACGACCACGACAACCACGACGACCAAGACATCCATTCAAAATCTCGCAAGCATCCCCTTGGCAGCTGCGGCCTCCCGGGCGGGCGGTCTGGCATCGCACGAGGAACGAGAGATGACGCGCCTGGTATCGGCGGCCGTCAACGTGACGCTGCAAAAAGTAGACATGAAGCTCAAGTTCTTCAACGACATGGAGTCGATCCTGCAGGCTGAGAGGCGGGAGCTGGAGAGGGCACGGCAGCAGCTGTATCTCGACCGCTTAGCCTTTAGACGACAGGTCCGCGAGGTCCAAGACGGTCTCAAGGCGGCCGTCGCCGCCGGAGGCGAGCAAGGCTTGAGGATGGCACAGGATGTTCCGATGGACGGGGAGCGCCTCAGTTTCCAGGCACCTCATGATTCATCAGCTGTGCAGCCTTTGAGCGCCGATGGGGCAGGTCAAGACATACGAAGCCTAGCACTGTAGTGACGACCGAGGTCAAGGCTTGGTCTGGTCCTCTGAGCCGCAACTAGCAGACACACCTGTGCAGTGGATTTCGAGGTAGTCATCTGTTGTGCTCTTTTTTTCTCCTGTATTGAATGGGGGTGGCGGCGTAGTGGGCGTCGATTGGGAGCTTGGTTCTTGTTCAAAGAAATGTATTGCTAACAAGCGGAGGAACTGGGAAGAATTTTCATGTTTCAATGGGTATCTAGTCTTGTATGGAGTTTGTTATCTCCTTTTTACATCTGGCGTCAGCCATACGGGACGATTGCTGGCGCGAGTTGCTTGCGGCTGTGTTTTATGTATGTAGTAGCCGAGTGTGCAAGTTTAATGGTAGTGGACTACAGATTTACTCAGTCAGCATATGCGTCTTCTTGACCACCTTTCTTGTCCGATGGCATGATCCGTCCTTTACGATGTAGTCATCAGATGCGTATCTCGAGGCAAAATAAGCCGAGGAACTTTTGATGATCAAACTAACAAGTCGAATCAGAACTCTACGGTAGTAAGCACCGGCGGGTGACCTAAAAAAAAAAAAAGTTTGACCGGGAGTGCTTGAGCGATGGCCAAAGCCCGACTTCTTGGTAATTGATAATTGTTTGTTTATTTTGTACACTCATCACGTGAAGTTCCGCGCGCCATCAATTCCGCGCCCGCTTCTTGCGTTGACAGGGATTTTGACTTTTTTTTTTTCTGGATCGACTACTCGCGGGATGATGTGGATCCTTAATCCCTCTGTACTATTATACCTCGGTTCGTCGACGACGGGCGACTAGGTGTGGATTGCTTTGTTTTGCAGAGGCGATGCCGAGCCGCCGCATGCACGCGTGTCTGTTGATGAGGGCGGCGCTGGGCTGGGCTGGTGATGGTCACTGCTGACAGTATCTATGCACTTTGAGTATCCGTAGGGTCCGAGATGATTACAGGCGCACAGATGAAAGGATGTATACATGATGTCCATGTTGCTCAGTGGTGTCTTAATTACAGCAGGGAGCTTGATGGGAGGTTTAAAGTGTTTTTGCTTTTGGCTATTAATTTCCAGCATCCGTCATCTGTTCCAACGTCGTCGACCAGCGGTCAATTCGTTCAATCGGTCTCCCGAACCATTATACCGAGCTTGACCATCCATCACCACCAGTGCCTACATACCACGTACGAGTACATCAGGAAGGGGACAAAAACAGCCGAGTCATCGTCATCTCTTGTGCAAGTCAAACAAGGCGCCAAACCACGGGACCGCGAGCAGGAGTTTGGAATTTCAACTCCCCACATCCTCGGCTGATCGGTTCAATCAATCCCCAGACAAACGTGGCCCGCAAACCACCGGCCTCTAGCCCTCCAGCTCCATCCATCCATCCCTCCCGTACCCAGAGTCAGAGAGGTGCGCATCAATTGCAATAAAGAGCTCCGCCTTCCTCCACCTCTCAAGGGACCGCGGCTATCCTAAATAACCCAGGAAAAAGATGCTGCCGGCCATTGCAAGAGTCGAGGCTAGGAATAAGATGCTCACGAGCAGGATACGCCAACTCACCCCCCATCTGGTATGTTTTCTTCTAATCCATCCCGTCTTTCTCTCCAGTTCCGACTAGAGGGAACATTGGTTCCCTGCAACATGCGGGTGTGACGTCTTTTTTTTTTTTTTCCAGGTACCTTTTGGTGGTCTGGCCTGGGCCTGAGCCTGGTCGCCGGCGCCGGCGTTCGCCCACATCACATGCCAGAAAAGAATCCATCTTCAACAATGCTGACAACTAGCCTCCCTTTGCCGGCCAACTCCTGCAGCAAAGATATAATTCTAGATTAACCATGGCTTCTGGATCCAAACGGAGTAGTAGCAGCAGCACCAGCTCGTTACCAACAGGTCCGTCACTCAACCCCCGCGCCAGAGAGAGAATCCTCATACCTGCGTCCCCCTTTGCCCCATCTGCATTCCTTGCCTTCATAGCCGAGGACCACAATCACCACCCAACTTCATCGTCCCCCCTCAACGCCGCTCGACCAAATTACAATGTCGAGAACTAACCGGCCGCCATCCCTCCCCGCAGGCTATGTCGAGGACAAGTCCAAGGGGCCGATGCTGCGGTTCCAGGCATCACTGCCTCGGCTGCCCGTACCGACCCTCGAGGAGACCGCCACCCGATACCTGCGCTCCCTCAAGCCCCTCCTATCCAAGGATGAGCTGGCCAACAGCACAAAGGCCGTCCAGGAGTTCATCAAGCCCGGCGGCGTCGGCGCCAAGCTGCAGGAGAAGCTGATCGCTCGCCGCGAGGACCCCAAGCACAAGAACTGGATCTACGACTGGTGGAACGAGGCCGCCTACCTGGCCTACCGCGACCCCGTCGTGCCCTACGTCAGCTACTTCTACTCGCACCGCGACGACCGCCGCCGCAGGGACCCGGCAAAGCGCGCCGCCGCCATCACCACCGCCGCCCTCGAGTTCAAGAAGATGGTTGACAGCGGCACCCTTGAGCCCGAGTACATGAAGAAGCTGCCCATCTGCATGGACAGCTACAAGTGGATGTTCAATGCTTCGCGCGTCGCCGCCAAGCCCGCCGACTACCCCGTCAAGTTCGACGCCGCCCAGCACAGGTACATCGTCGCCGTGCGCAAGAACTGCTTCTACAAGATCGAGCACGAGGTCGCCGGCAGGCAGCTCAACACCTCGGAGCTCGAGGCCCAGTTCCGCCGCGTCTACGAGCTGGCCGGCCAGGAGTCCCAGTCCGCGCCCGCCCTCGGCGCCCTGACCTCGGAGAACCGCGACGTTTGGACCGACGCCCGGGAGCTGCTCCTGTCGGCCGGCCCGGCGAACGCGGCGTCGCTCGAGGCCATCGAGGCGTCGTCCTTCATCGTCTGCCTGGACGACGCGGCCCCCGTCACCCTCGAGGAGCGCGCGCACGCCTACTGGCACGGCGACGGTCAGAACAGGTGGTACGACAAGCCGCTGCAGTTCATCGTCAACGACAACGGCACGTCGGGCTTCATGGGTGAGCACAGTATGATGGACGGCACGCCGACGCACAGGCTCAACGACTACGTCAACGACGCCATCGTCAACAACAAGCTTGACTTCTCGGACCCAACTGTCCGCTCCGGCCTACCTGACCCCAGCCAAATCCGCTTCGCGGTCAACGACAAGGTCCAGGCCGAGATTGAGCGGGCCAAGCGCGACTTCGCCGCCGTCATCGGCCAGCACGAGCTCGCCGTCCAGGCATACCAGGGATATGGTAAGGGCTTGATCAAGAAGTTCCGCTGCTCGCCCGATGCCTACGTCCAGATGGTGATCCAGCTTGCCTACCACAAGATGTACGGCAAGAACCGCCCGACGTACGAGTCGGCCGCCACTAGGCGCTTCCAGCAAGGCAGGACCGAGACGTGCCGCTCCGTTAGCGAGCAGAGCGTAGCCTTTTGCGAAGCCATGGCCGACCCGGCGGCGCAGGACGCCGACAAGGTCAAGCTGTTCCGTGCCGCCATCGACTCGCACGTTGAGTACATCACGGCCGCGTCGGACGGCAAGGGCGTCGACAGGCATCTCTTCGGCCTCAAGCGCCTGCTCGAGCCCGGCCAGGCCGTGCCCGACATCTACCAGGACCCGGCCTACGCCTACTCGAGCAGTTGGTTCCTATCCACCTCGCAACTGAGCTCCGAGTACTTCAACGGATACGGGTGGAGCCAAGTCATCGATGCCGGGTTTGGCATCGCGTACATGATCAACGAGAACAGGTTAGTCAATGTGCTCCTCATAGTCCTTGTTAACTGATTGAAGTTATGGGCCCGAAAGAACAAAAAGAAAACATTTTACTGACAATCCTGATGCAGCATCAACTTCAACATCGTCTCAAAGAGCATTGGAAGCGCCCGCATGAGCTTCTACCTCAACGAGGCCGCTGGCGATTTGAGGGACCTCCTCACGCCCACCATCGAAGCCCCTAAGTCGAAGCTGTAGATGGCATTTGCATACGGGTCTGCTCTTGTCTTTAGAGTTGTATTTCTTTTTCCTCTAAGAATGCAAGTCAGCTGATAGAAGAATTGATGGCACGCACCCAAACACTCGAAGCATTGGGCGTGTATCTTTGTTTCAAACATTGGATTTCTAAACAGATAGCGTTGGGCTTTTGGGAAATTCTTTTGTGTATTGGGCGGACTACTTTTTATTTCCCTATGTGTTTTGCCTACATTGCCTACCTTTCTCTAGCCACTTGACTTTGATCATTGCTCATGTAAACACCATATAGACCACAAGAGCACCAAATACAGTTGTCTTTCCAAGCCAAATCCTGATGATTTTGAGCATTTTGTTGCATTATGCCAGTCACGATAGGAAAGGAGGATGGAAAATTGAAATTTGCAGTAAAAGCTATGCTATGTATGTCTAATGTAGTCAACCACGACAAAAGATCCAAGAATGAACGAAAAATAACAACTCTACCAGCCGCGCACGCACAACCAACTCAACAAGGGTATTCTTCACGCCATGTATACCTAGCCTGGGGGAACGACGGTAAGCGCCACGGGCTGTCACCCTTTAAGAAACGAATCTACGCGCAAATAACCGACAAATGGCCGCATAACCTGTCGCGGTGACTCAAACGCCACCAGTCCCGGCAACCATTTCGCCCAGCAACGTCATCCCCCTTAGCCCGCATGCTCGACAATCTCGTTGACAAGCTCGCCCTTCTCCTCGTCGTAGTAGTGGCACATCTGCGATGGCAGCGGCAACTCCTTGTAGTCGTCGTCCGCCCCGATGACGTTGACGTTGACGTTGGCCGACTTGCTCGTGAAGATCCTGGTGCCGCTGCTCTCGCGGCTAAAGAAGACCTGCGCGCTGTCGATCTGGTCCAGCAGGACCGTCGGGACAGTGCCCATGACCTGCAAGCCAAAGTTTTGGGACTTGACCACGTCCACGGTGGAAACGAGCGAGTCGATGATGAGCGATACGCGCGATGTGTTCTCGACCGTCACCGCGTTGGCCTTGCCGTGGATCCTGACCGTGGTGCCGCTGCACTTGCTGATGAGGATCGAGTGCGACATGTTAGCCTCGATCTCGATCGGCTCGGGCTGCGATTCAAAGTTTTCCTAGGCGTGGGTTTCAGGGCGATTAGCCATGAAAATCGATGAATAATATAAACAAAAAAGTAAATCAAAAGTCTCTGTCAGCTGGTATATTTCACTCACAATGAACCATTTGTTCCCATCAAGCTCCTTCTTCGGCGGCTTCTTCACCCGCATGCTTTCCGGCTTCGGCTTCTTACCCGGCGCCGGGCTCTTACCCCGGGACGAGCCCGAGCCTTCCCTTTCGGGCACGGTGCTGCCGGCCCTGAGGGACGGATTCTTATGTGTCATCTCGGACTTGTCGACCTTGCGCAGGCCCTTGGTGACCGCCTCACCCTTGTTGAGCTCTGAAAACACGGCGTTGATGCCGGTGACCGCCGGGTTGGACGGTGCGCCCTGCTCTTTGATCTGGAGGGTAGGCGCAGGTCCGGGCGGGGGAGGAGGAGGAGGAGGCGGCGGACCCCCGGCCGAAGGTGCAGACGGTGCAGGCGGCGGCGACGAGGCCGAGCCCGATTGCATCGTCTTCAGAACCTGCTGCACAGGCTCACCGTTGGGGTTCCACGCAAGCCCATTGGAAAAGTGCTGCTTTATGTGCTCAGCAAGATCCTTACACAGCTGCTGCAATGCGGCAACCCATTGGATATGCTGGGGGTCTCTGCAAGTTGGAGAGGATATCAGTATCAGCTTGCAACGAAGAGAGGCCCAAGGCAGGACCATGAAAGATCACGCATCTTGGGAGGCAGGCTTACTTTTCCTTGTATTGCATCCTGACCTTGTTGCCAAACAGCTGGGCACTGTCCATGCAGACGTCGACGTGCTTGAAAGGCTTGGGCTCGACAGTTACCCAGGCCAAGACCATTACAGCCTCGGCGCCGGTGCTCAGGTGATTGAAGAATTCCGAGCCGCGGTTCGAGTCCTTGATGCCTTGCACGGACATGATGATCTCGCTCATGGGCTTGAGAAGATCCTGCCACAGGGACTGGTCGGAGCCATTCAAGTCGGGCTTCTTGGCTTTGGTGGTCATGAGGAGGAACTGCCGTTGTAGTTGGAAGCCTTTGGAAAGCAGCTTGGCCTATTTTGCGCAACCACATAACAGTCAGAACCGGTTGCCCGTTGCTGCAAGGCCATATAAGTCGGCAACGACGACACGTCCATCGTCTTCAGTCCAACGTGTGGGGATCGTCTTACCTGCTCAGCCACAAGTCCTCCAATCTTCTCGCTGAGACTGACGTAATTACCGACAGACTCGGACACAAACATATCAAAATCCTCGATGGATTCTGGCAGGGGCTCCTGGGCAGCTGGCGGCGGCGCCGGGGTCGTGGCGGATGCGCCGGGCGCGGGAGTGGTGGCATTTGGGGTTGGCTGCGTTGTAGACAGGGACGGGACGGACTGGGGGAGCTCTATGGTGGACGATGCTATGTCCTCGAGCCGGAGGGTGGCCGCTTCCAGTCTACAAATTGGGGCGCAAAGTATGTCAGCGAGGTTGTCTGTCGGGCCGCAGGGTAGCTGCAGGACTGTGGCAGATGAAGCTTCCGTACCGCTTGATAAGCGTCGTTAGGTTGTGCATGTTGTTGGTGGCCATGTTTGCGGGGCTTTTGTAGGTGAAGATACTATGTCGGAGTGATGATGGGAATATGGTGATGAAGTTGGCCTAGAGCGATTCCTTGTTATGGTATAGACCGAGGTGCGAGGGCTGATGGCAGCCTGGGATGAAGCCTGGAAATAAGCCGAGTAGCGTTTCGCGGCGCGAACCAGCCAGAGTCTAGACTAGTCTAGTTCTAGAAGGCTGTCTATGAAGGCTCAGAAAGAAAGAGGGACTTAACAGCCTGGGCCCCTCGTGAGAATCTTTTTTGCGAGAGAACAAATGCAGACAGCGACGGCGTTGGAAACTCTGTGGACGATGGAGGGGATTCGGTTGCATCTTGCATTGCTGTCTCAGAGCCGCCAAAACGGCCCAACCAACGGCCTAAACTCCAAGTGTCGTAGCTTGATGTGGGGCGGGAAGGCTTACGCCCATTGGCTCTACCCCTTGCAAGTGGTCTCTGTCGATACAATGATTGAAAAATTGGTGAAGAAAGGAGAAAAGGCTGCTTGTTAATTGCTGTGTTCAATGGACATAACACAACAAAGTAATGATTGCAGGTTCTGTCTGTAATGGAGAGTCTTAAAGATGGTCTGGTCTATACGAACATATCGTACATAGGTAGGTGGGCAATATGTAGGCATGCATGAGGGACTTGAAGCCTTCGTCAACAGTTGTTCATGCTGTGCAATATTGAGCCTATCATATTGCGTCATGCTTTGTACGGGACGGAACCCTTAAGCTGCTATGTATACTTTGTCATCCATCTCTGTGGGTATCTGCGTGGTAGAGATGTTTTTTGTTGCATCCCACGACGACGTATGAATAGAGCATTTTGTATGTTTCCGAAAGCTTTGCTGGGAAGAAACCCCGGCCGCATGAAGCCCTTGTTTGACAATTGTTCTTAAGGTATTGTGGGCCGCGAAAAAAAAACCCCTGCAAATATCAAAATTATTGATAGTTATTACTGTTTTTCAACTCCAGATACCTTTATTAATGTACACTTTCAGGAGTTGGTAATCGGACGTGTTAGATATAAGCTTTTAAGCTTTGTTGTCAAATTATTGGTGTAAAAAAACAGAAAAAAGAAAAGAAAAGAAAAAGAGCATGTGATTATGCTATGTGAAATAGCAAAGGAAAGTATTTACAGAATTCCCCAGCTTTCACTACTAGACTAATTTCATTATTTGTTGTATGGAAAACTATGAGTTTGTAATATGGCAATTCGGGGTTTCACCATTATTTTTGGTACCCATTAATACTATCAATTACGTAGCTTAGCCGGCAGCTTCATCGGTTGGAAATCGAACCACTGGGACTCGCCGCGGTTATCCCCCGGCCCATCTTCACCTCGATCCCCGCATCCCAGCGACCATGGCCTGCGATTCGTCTCACTTCGCCTCCATTGCTTCCTCCGGCCCTCTCGCCGACTAAGTTCAAATGTCTTGCCTTGACCGTGCATATCCTGCCTTCGTAATAGCTATAATGCCCTGAAAGGTGTTATATACCCAAACAGCCGCCGCAACTCTTTTTGCTTCTTTAGCGCTACACATCATCCTCTGCGAGCCCAAAACAAGCCAAGCCGCCTACCTACCTACCTTTGCCTGCATATTCCAGAACTAGACCGGCCACAATCTAGACTACCTTACCTACCGCCGTAACCACCATGACATTGACGGGCGCAGAAATAGCCACACACAACAGCGAGCAATCCTGCTGGGTTATCGTCCATGGCAAGGCATACGACGTGACCGAATTCCTGCCAGACCACCCAGGCGGCACCAAGGTTATTCTCAAGTATGCCGGCCGAGATGCCACCGAAGAGTTCGACCTCATCCACCCTCCAGACACCCTCGACAAGTACCTGGACAAATCGAAACACTTGGGCCCTGTCAACATGTCGACAGTGGTCCAGGAGAAGAAGGTCCTTGAGCCGGAGGAGGAGGCAAGACTGCGCCGCGTAGCCGAGGTACCGCTGCTTCAGCAGTGCTACAACCTTTGGGACTTTGAGGGCATTGCCCGGAGGGTGATGAAGAAGACCGCATGGGGCTACTACTCAAGCGCAGCAGACGATGAGATTGTGAGACCTGTTGCCTGTCACCAGTAATACGCCCCGATCTTCCCTCGTTGCTGACAGAAACGCACATCCGCAACTTTCAGACCTTTCGCGAAAATCACTCGGCCTTCCAAAGAATCTGGTTCAGGCCCAAAGTCCTCGTCGACGTCGAGCATGTTGATGTCTCCACCACGATGCTCGGTGCCAAGACTGCCCTGCCATTTTACGTGACGGCGACGGCCCTCGGAAAGCTGGGCAATCCCGAAGGGGAGGTCTGCTTGACAAAGGCCTCGGGAAAGCACAGCGTCATCCAGATGATCCCAACACTGGCCTCGTGCTCCTTCGATGAGATCATGGACGCTGCAGTGCCTGGCCAGGTCCAGTGGATGCAGCTTTACGTTAACAAGGACCGCGAGGTCACCAAGCGGATCGTCCAGCATGCCGAGAAGAGGGGCTGCAAGGGCCTCTTTATAACGGTCGATGCGCCGCAGCTGGGTAGGAGAGAAAAGGACATGCGCTCTAGGTTTGAGGACCCCGGGACGGACGTGCAGCAGGGCCAGACGACGGACAACTCGCAGGGCGCCGCACGCGCCATTTCCAGTTTTATCGACCCGGCGCTGTCGTGGAAGGACCTCCCCTGGTTCCGCAGCATCACCAAGATGCCAATAGTGCTCAAGGGCGTCCAACGGGTGGAGGATGTCCTCAAGGCTGTCGATGCAGGCATGGACGGCGTCGTTCTCTCCAACCACGGCGGCCGGCAGCTCGAATTCGCGCGGTCGGGCATCGAGATCCTGGCCGAGACCATGCCGGTTCTACGCAGTATGGGTCTCGAGCACAAGATCGAAGTCTACATCGACGGCGGGGTGCGGCGCGGGACCGACATCATCAAGGCCCTCTGCCTCGGTGCCAAAGGCGTCGGGATCGGAAGGCCGTTCCTCTACGCCATGTCGGCGTACGGGGTTGCGGGTGTCGACCGAGCAATGCAGCTGCTCAAGGACGAGCTGGAGATGAACATGCGGCTCATTGGCTGCACCAGCATCGACCAGCTCAACCCTTCGCTCGTTGACACCAAGAGCCTCACAAACCATGGAAACGGCACGCCGGCGGACAGCCTGTCTCACAGCGTCTATGACCCACTAGCGAACCCGGCTCAGAGGATTGCTGCAAAACTTTGACCGCCTCGGCCTGATATGGTGCATCCGATGCAGTATAGACGATCTGAGCCTACAGAGAGGGTGCCACGAGGCAGTGTATTTGGAAAGCCGGTCTTGTGCACTGTATCATGCTGTGACACGTTGTCCTGGTTCTATGGGGGTTTGATTTTATTTTCCTTTGGTCACAGACAAATGTTTACATACGTATGTTGCTCTGGTAGCTTGGTATATAATTAGGCATCTATCTTTAATGGTAAGCGCGGAATGCCGGAACGGGATATACTTGCTATTACACCCAAGTAAAGATGGAAGCATCCAAATCAGGCTGGGCACGGGTAGCCACCACACCACAGGGATTCTATGCGGGAATCACCCGCAGCCAACCTTGACGTCGTACATAGATATCTACATTGCCCTCCATTTCCTCGGCAGGCGTCACGCTGGTCGGTTCGGCGGGTCCGGGGCGCCTTTGGTGGATGCCGATGGTTCGTCGACAGCCCTGCTCGGGAACAAGCACAAAGCGCGCCATGGGACAACGCTAGAACGACTGACGCTAGCAATGCATCTCATGCATACATGTGACCTCGCATCTCTGACGCCCAGTTCAAGTCGGTGAGACTTTGGATTCGAAGACTGGGGTGGTTGCGATCATTCGGCGGATACTGGGCAGGCAGATCCTACCGAGTAAGGCATTTGTTTTGTGAACACACCCCCCTGAACAGCCCCATCCCTTACCTTACAGCACGTAATATATGCGGGCGGGCTGTCTTCTCCGCTTGCACCGCCCCGTGGGCGTGGGGGTGGTGATGCTTCGCTTTTGTTTTGGGGAGGATGAGGAAGGCGTGAATGACTGTTTTTGTGTGTTGATGATGATGCCATCTTTCGTTTTGTGTTGAATGCCCGGTATACCTACGATTATCTCCTGTAACTGTCATGGCAAATTCACACCCCGAGGTTTTCCCATAATAAATGCTACTCTACTAGGGGGAGTTGGGGGAGGTAGTAAAGAGAGTAGCATCCAGGCGACAACGTTCCGTCAGACAGACACTTTGACGACGGCCAAGGAATCCTTGATCCCCGCATGACAGACAATTTGCCAATGCGATGCACCACATAC
>JASAOQ010005628.1:4995-18576 GCA_031306065.1 Pseudopyricularia cyperi | reverse complement strand
GTATCTCGTCTCACATCCATCCCCCGGACGTTTTCCTTTCATCCCCCATGTACGCCCATTGTCTCGCCTCCATTGCCTTTCTTCTCCTTTTCCCCTTTCATCACACCCCCAGCAAGAAGATGGGGGAAACAGAATCGTGCGGGGAAAGAGTGGAAACTTGCCGAGGCACGTTCCCAGCTTGCCACGGCACAGGCACAAGGCGGGGGGCCTTGGCGGTCGGTACTCAAGGGTGGAATATAATTAATACAACGATTCTGAAAGTTGACGCAGATGCCATCTTCGGATGAAGATATCTTGAGGGAGTACCTTGGAGAGGGTAGAGGACACACAAAAACATGTCTTAAAATGTCGAGTCTTGTACTCTGCATACGATGCGGGTGTGTGTCTCTGCTGGCCACAACACGGCCAAAACAGCATACCATACCACGAGGCGAAATCGATCGACCAGTAATCCAACGCTAGTTTTGCCTCAACACAAGGTAGTTATCTCGCAGCTCGGGGCTGCTCAAAGCAACCCCAATTCATGCCGCAAAATCTTATATAAGATGGGGGGTATATAGGAACCAAGAAACATGCAACTAAATCGCATCAGCCACTAAAGAAATAAAAGGCCATCAACATTGGTCTCTGGTTGCCTCGGCATGATGCCGCGGCCAAAGCTCACAGGCCTCTCCGACCATGTCTCTTTAGTATTCCGCCTCGCCCCACAGAGGCAGGTCGTCGGGGTACTGAAACGCGCACAATATCCAGTCAAAGACCCTCGCCCTTTTGTCAGCCATCCGACCGACGCCTATCATCTAGAGAAACTGCGAGGATAACTCACACCTGTAGTGGCCAGCTGACCCATCCCGCCAAACGTGTGCATCGGCTGCGGAGGAATCCCGGGCCCGTACGGCTGGTGGTCGACAGGCGCCGGCGGCGCCGGCGTGGAAAACAGCTGCTTGAAACTCCGTTTTAGACAAAGACGAAAAAAAAGAAAAGGCATTGCGAGACTACCTGCCTCGTCTAGGCAAGGTGAATCCCACACGCAACTGGGTGGAGCCGACTCACCAACGACGTCCCGGTCCCAAGACCATCCTGGCCATGGTGTCCCTTGCCGCCCCCCTGCCACGTCTTCATCGTCGACATGCAGGCGTCCAGGATCCGGCCGATGCCTAGCGTCATCCTCTCCAATCGCTCCTCGGCCGTCCCGCCGGGCTGCACCGACTTGATGACGGTCGACAGCGCCACAATGTCCTTGAGGTCCGACGTCGAGTCGCGTATCATGCGGATCAGGTCGTCCAGCGTCTTCTCCACCACCCTCGTCATCCGCTGGCCAGACCATATCGGCCTGCTGCTGTGCTGGTTTCCACCTCCCACAACGTATTCTCCGCCGTCCGCAGAGACGGGCGAGATGGCGTGGCTGCCACCAACGCCCGAGTGGTGGGCAAATCCATTCCCGTTGTTGACCGCGCCGCTGCCCGAGGTCGACGCCACCATCCGGCTTCTTTCGGCCTCTTGGTAGGCGTTGCGGATATAGTAGCACACGCTAAACGCCGCCTGTACGATGTCGTGCTTGAGGATGACGTAGTACATGTGGCTCACGTCGGCAAATTCTTGCGATCTCGGGTCTAGCTCGTCCAGGTACGTGAGAAGCACCATCGAGGACTTGAGATATGTCGAAGAGATCTGCGGCGGACAGGCGTCATTTGTTCCACCGCCGCCACTGCTGAGGGCAAAAGGACGGTAGAGTGCCAAGAGGGGCCGTCGTACGTGCATGTCTAGTAGTCCACGCATGCGCCACTCCTTGTATTTGCCGGCCGGGTTGAGGCCATGCTGTTGGTTGCGCGGAAACACGCAGTTGACGTCGTCCAGGATCCGCTCGAGCCTCGTGCCAACCTCGAGAACCTCGCTGTAGTCGTGAATTGTGTCAAGCCTGCTCACGAGTGCGGCGGCTTGCATGCGGATCGGGAGGGTGCTGGCCGCATATGCCTGCAGCTGTCCGTCAGTCTGCACATCCATGGGCTTGGCGGGGGGTAGGGAGGTCAAATCCGGCCTCAGGTCATCGTCGTCGAGGTTCATGGGCGGCTGACACGTGTACTCCCCCTCGCGAACGCCGCAGGGCAAGTTACAGCCCAGCGAGAGATGTAAATTCATGTCCATTATGGTGTACCAAAGTCTCCGGCGACATTCCGCTGCAAACGGCCGGATCTGCGGAAACTCGGACGGGTCGCGGTGCAAACCCATGCTCATGGCCATTCGCAATATCGCGCCCAGCTGAGTCCACGAGTCTTGGTAGCGAGGCGCAATCATGCGCTGGGCGTGTAGGAGGAGAAGCTCGGCAAGGAGGGTTCCGATATCGACGAGCTGCTTCCCGCGCAGGCCATCGAGCCAGGCGCGGACGAGGGCGCAGGCCGTGGGGATATGGACGCCCTCCGAGCGGTCGTGGCCGAGTCCCCTGGATTTGGTCTCGAACCGAGAGCCAATCGACAGCATGCATAGGAGCTGGGGTAGGAAACCTTCAGAGCAGCGCTGACCTTCCCAATAGGCCTGATACTCGGCGCGAAAGGTGGGTACGTGCACGACGCGGTAGAGACCCTCGGACGTGCTCACGTAAACGTCGAGCAGGCGGTCGCAGACGGCCTTGCTCTTGGGGAGGATGTCGGCCATGCGCTTGGAGACGGGAAGTACGCTGTCGACAAAAACGGTGATTGGAGATAACGAGCGTCGTTGTTCTTCTTGCAGCAGAGCGTAGATCCTGTTCAGCTGCTGGAACAGCCCTCCTGCGCTTTCGCGCTTGTCTGCCTTGTACATAAAGTCTTGGGCCTCGTCGAACAGATTGAGAAGCACTCGGGTGCTGTTTTGGCCAAAGAAGCGGGTGCGTATGCTAAAATTGCCTTTTAAGGTGAGGTTTCGTATTGTCGTCGGTAGAGTCGAGACGAGGCTGGCGGCGGAAGAGCCATCTGCCGGGTGGGGTTGTGAGCTGGAAGCGTTCAGATCTATTGACGCGTTATTGTTGGTATTAACGGTCGGGGTCGTCAGGTTATGGATGTGGTTGCCGCCGTTGGCACCAGTGGTAGCCACCGCGTCACTGTAGCCGGGTACTGGGGTTAGCCATGATGTTGGCGATGAGGCCATGGCTTCGCCTCTTGATGCGAGTATGAGCTGCTCCAGCCTGTCCAGCCGCGAAGAAATGTCATCGAGACCAGCCCGACATGCCTCGTGCGGCACAGGACCACCGCCACTGCTAGCGGTAGACAAGCGACCGTTTGGAGTGGTACTGTCTTCCGACAGCGGCGGCGGCGGCGGCGGCGGCGGCGCAGGCTTCATCTGGGGCGGCAGCGGTGCGGGCGAAGCGGGCTGGAACTGGGTCCCGAGGGCAAGCTTCTTCTGCACGGGCCGCTCGCCGGCGCTCGTGGGTTCGCCGTCGGAAGTGTCCGAGGCATTTCCCGGGTAGTTGTCTGAAGCGTAGCGGCAGACTCGGTGACCCTTTTGACACTGTGAACACGGGGCCAGGCGGTCGCACTTTAGCTTCTTGGAGCGGCAGGCGAGGCAGGACTTGACAGGCCTCGGGCGCTTTACGCTGCGCTGCTGGAAGCCGTCAAAGACCATGACACCGGGCGGGCCGGCGTTGCCGTTGCCGTTGCCATTGGCGGAGGCGGCGGAGGCGGCGGTCCCTCCCAAGCAGCTTCTTTGGGGAGGCGGGGCTACATTCTCCTTGAGGCCGGGCTTGGCCAGTGGTCGGGCTATCTTTGTGACATGGGAGTTTGTTGCCGAGACCGCAGCCGCCGCCAGGGAGGGAGAGGCCTTTTCCATGGCCCCGGGCATTGGCTACCGATTTTGGTGCCCTGGGCCTTGCGCCTGGCCGGGGCTTGACGGCGATAGTGAATGAATGTTTTTTTTTGTTGGGGAGGGAAAAAAGTGAAAGAAAAACAAAAGACAAAAATCAAAAAAAGAGGGGGTGGAAAAGGGGGGAGATGGTGAACGAGTGCGCGCTAGGGTCGCGCGGGTTTTCCTCAAGCGTGCATCTCCAAAAAAGAAGCTTTTTTTTCCCAAGACCAAATAGAGGGAATTGACGGATCTGCTCCGGGGCGTCGAAGCAAAGCAAATCAAAGCAACGCAGGGTGAAGTGAAGTCTGATTGAACTACTCGGCCGAGAAGTGTGCCTGCGGGACGCCGAGGTTTCTTCCTTTCTTTTCTTGTTGTTTTCTCCCGTCGTCGCGTCTTTTTTCGTCGTCGGTTTCGCGGTCGACCTCGACAAAGATTGCCAGACTAGACTAGCTACCTACATTACTCCGTCGTGGCGATGATAGTTGCCATTGCGAGGTGCGGCCGGCGTTTCCGCGGGCGCCGTCTGTGACAAAGGGGAAAGGATTGACTAGTTGTCGGGGACTTTTTGTGTCACGGCCAATGGAAAAAGAAAAAGAGAGAGAGAGAGCCTTGGGAGTGAGTGAGTGTCTATCCAAGGTCGGGATCTGGACCTGGGATCTGGTCCTGGATCTGGATCTGCTCCTGGCACCCACGCTCACGACGCTAGTCTAGGTACCTAATTAATAAATAGGTATCGAGGGTATTACTGATAATTACAGTATTTATTTTATGTATTACCAGAAGCTTCAGCAAGTGGGGGTGGGGCTGAGAAAGGAGGCACCAACGATCTGGGAAAGCAAGAAAAAAAAAAAAAAAACCAAATATTTCTACGACAATGGTTTCTCGGAATCTACGGCAGCTTTGCATTTCTTTTCATTTTTCATCTTCTTCCCCAACGGACAAACTTCCTGACCGGCCCGTTTGTCGTCTGGTCTGCGCCAGGGACTTGCTTGATCGAAAACCAGGGGAGGCTGCCCGCCCTGCCTGCCCCTACGCTGGGATATGGGAGGGGAACCATCACCGTCGTCACCCAAGCGGATTATCTACCTAATTAACCCAAAGAGTCAAAGGGCCGATGATTATGGGAGGCAAGTTACGCAAAAAAAGTTATCCGAAGAGGGGAGGGGGGGGGGGAGGGACTATACTCGTGGTGGAACTACAGGGACGACTACTACTATGTTTACTATGCACATACAACCTCGCCGGCATCAACGGAAATGACATTACGTGCAAACACCGAGATTTGCGTCGGACATCGGGAATAGGCCAGCCAAGCCCCAACGAGGACATTCCCTGCCATGCGGGGGGGAGCGCGAAAGAAGGATGGAAACCAAAGCGTTTGTTTAACCCCCATCGGCCGATTGAATCATCACATCACGGGCTTATCCAAAGGCCAAGGTTGAAAATCTACTTTGTAGTCTAGTCTAGATCTGATCATAGAATCTCGTTATCTCGTTCTGGTCGAGGGGCTCGTTTTGTTTACTTTCTGCCAGAAGAAAAGAAGAAAACAAAAGAAAGAGAAAAAAAAAGGTTCTTTGTAATATTATCACTCTCTCCAGCTCATCTATGGGATGGCTGCCCAGTGCCGCCGATATCGCAACAATCACCACCCACCCATCTGTTCGCCAAGTCGGGCGTCACCGTTAATTAAACAGAAAGCCAGACATGTCTATCGGCTTTAGTTACCAAGTAAAAAAAAATGCAACATCTCTCAAATGGCAATGGAAAGTTCATTTCCCAGTGAAAACATCATCATTCACAGGAAAAGCCACCAAAAAAAAGGGGACCGACCAGACGGTATGGGAGATCTCATGTGCTATCGTACCATGTTCTCTTTGGTAGTGCCCCGTATCGTGATGCCCATTGAGTACGCAGATCGGGCCAGCCCATTTCCCGTCATCAAACAAAGCACAGAAAAAAAACAGAAAAACTCATCAAACCATACGAGCAAACAGTCTTCCTTCCCCCAGTCTCCAACCGTTTTCAAACAATCTCACGCCGTCGGCACCTCGATGCTCTGCGCAACGCCGTCCGCCTCGCCCGCCGTGATCTTCTTGCCCGTCTTGGCGATCGTCTGCAGGACCTTTTCGTAGCTCAGCTCCGGGGACGCGACGACGGTAGCGTTTTGCTTCTCGAGCGAGACGTCGTAGCTTTGGACGCCTGGTTGTTTGTTGTTTCGACAGATGGTATAGCAAAGTTAGTATTAAAATGAAATAAAAAAACCGCTCCTTTCTTTCTCTGCCTTCCCCCTCAAAAAAAAGCAGACATGGCCCATCGTCCTTACCGTCGAGTTTCTTCAGCACCCTGTCGACGGCGCCGGAGCAGCCACCGCAGGACATGTTGATGTCGAACTTGTACGTGTGTGTGTCGGCCATTGTGTCTGTGTTTTTTTGTTTGTCTACTTGAGGGAAGATTTGTTGGTTTAGGTAATGTCAAGTTGTTTTGTATGTGTCGCTCCCAACGCGGTCCTGGTCGATAGGTCGTGAGTAGTGGGATAGGTGGCTGCTCGATGGCGGGGTTTGCTCGACTCGGGGCTTGTTGGCGGAGATAATGATGAGGATGGGATGATGCAGGTACAAGTATTGAGAAGTTCTAGTAAATTACAGCGAAAATCTATCCAAGTTCCAAAGGTTCCTTTTTTAATTGCTAAAGATCTTCCCTCCTCCCTTTTCAACAAAAAAAAAAAACCAACAGAGAGAAAAGTCGTTTGCTTTTGTAACCTGCAGAACACAACCACCAAAAGCCCGTGAGGCAATTATTATTAATCAGCTCATACATCACAAATCCCCAGTTCTTGCGCCATTGTCCTGCGCTCGCTCATGTCCGCGCGCGCACGTTTCGGGTGCGTGTCACGGGAGGGAGGAAAACCTGCGGGCGGGGCTTCTGTCCTATTAATTACCGTGCGTGTGTATCATCGGATGGCTTAAAGGGTTGCCGTACCTACCTACCCATATAAAAGGGCCATTTGGCTGTCTTGCATGGATGGTATTTGGTTGAGCAACCTCACATCTATCATGCCTTTGTATTGTTACCTGGACTAGATACCATGATTATCATCAACCTCAGCGACTGATACAGAGGCCGGGAATGACACCTTCGATTGCCACTCCGGCAACTCCGCCCGCTGCCACGCAACATAACAAACATGCCACGTTCATTGTCCAAGTCTCACCGCAATGATGAACTGAGTAACACTTGGCTATCAAAATCGAACCAACCAATCACGTCCTAGACACCGCCTTCTTGCCTCAACGTTTTTTTTTCTTCTTTCTATCAGGTCTCTCTATCGTGGCGGAATCGCACTTTTGCAACACCTCTATATAAATCCCACCCGAGCACAGGCAAAGCTAGGCAAGCTAGACATTGCTCGACGCCACGTCAAGTCCGCGGGTTCGCCTGCCGGTCTGCGTCGTCTCCCCTCTCATCCACCTCCAACAGCGGCGGAAGATCCGAATCGCCACTATCAGAGTCGTCCCCGGGCCACTGCCCAGGCATCAAGTCGGCCATGGCCTCGTTGTCGTAGTCGGCGTCCGGGTCCGAGTGCTGCCGCACATCATGCCGATCGCCGCGAAACATGTCGGCCAGCCTCTGCAGAAAGGTCGCCGGTAAACCTTGTGCCCCCTCCGCCCCTTGCCGAAGCAGGGCATTGACTGCCTCTACCTGCTCCCTCAACTCGTCTTCGCGGTCCTCGTCATCCGACAACAGCTCCGTGTCGTCGCCATCGAATGGCCCAAGGTCCCCGTCCGGCCGCCCAAGATCCTGGAGAGCATCCATAAAGTCCCGCATGCGACCCTGGCTTTCTGGGCCTTGGGTCCGCCAAGGGAGCTGTTGCTCTTCGTTGGAGAATTCGTTATCCCCGACAGGCGGCGGGATCGGGTCGAAATCAAAGTTTGGCGTCACGTGCAGTAGCGTATGCGGCACGAGTGCCATGAGAGAAGGCGTGTTGTCCAGATATATGAACCTGGCGATCGACTGCGAAATCTCGTCCGACTCGGGCAGAGTCTCAAAGTCTGCAGGTCGCGCTATCGAGTTTGCGACGTCCTTCAGCAGCGACATCGCCTCTGTGTTGTTCCACAGATCCTTGAACTGGTGCAGGTACAGGTCCGTGTAGAGCTGATCAATGTGGTTCATTGGTTGAATGGCCCAGACAGACTTGGGCGCATCAATGTTCAGTGCGCTGAAGAGTGAGCAGTACAGCCAGGGGAGCCGGGCCATTCCTCTGCCAAGAATCTCCTTTGCCCCATCTGTATCCTTCAGTTGCAACTTGGCCAATGCCACCGTCTGCCTGATGTACTCCCTGTTGGGTACATTCTGTGCCATGATCGAAGTGAAGAGCGCATGTTCGATGAGTTCTGAGAGCCATTTCGACTCTCTTGACCGGATGGCCAGCATGGGAATGACATTTAGTAACCCATAAGGGTCCCCCGGAGCCAACGTCAGCATCAGCTTGGCCCATTCTAGAGCCGTACGGTACGTTCCCTTCATAATTAGACTTTTCAGGTAGTTGTATGCGGCCAACCAGAATTGTCGATTTTCCGGCCGGCGAAAACTGAGCCTTGCCCGCCCTTCCTTCAGCTTGTTCCTGAAGGAAGATAGGGTGACCCTACCAAATGTGAACAACGCCCTCTCGCAGAGATCGCCGGCAAGAGCAGAGTTTTGATCTTGCTTGGCGACTTTGCTGACCTGTATCAATGAGGATACATGGTATGGGTGCTTGTAAAGAAACTGTACGAGCATCATCGGGTCGTGTCTTTGCACAAGCGTGAAAAAAAGTCTCTCCTGGCTAGTGTAAGCAGCATCGTGTGAGAACTTGTACTCGGTAGTGCCGTCGCCGAGGTCTTCCACCTGCTCCATCGTCAAGCCACCGGCCGAAGCTTTGGGCCAGTGCTCCTTTCCCTGGACAAATGGGTTTCCTCGGAGGAGGACATCTGAAATGCTCTCGCCCGGTCTGCCCTTGAGGAACTGCTCCAAAGTAGCCACCTGCTGTGCTTGTCGCAGATTTCGGCGCGGCTGCTGTGCCTGTGGATCGCTGTCGGTGTTGGCGGACTGGATAATGTCGCGCCCAAAGAGGTTGCGCATCTCGTTGATCACTTTTAGGTGTGACATGTTGATGCTGAGCAGGTTCGCAAGCTCCCGCTCGTAGTTGTGTGTCAAATCCGACATCGGTGTGTCGGCACCGTTACCGGCATTGGTTTTCTTGAGCTTGAGCTCTTCGAGAGCTCGATCGATTTCGTCCATTTCTGGCTCTGGCACAGCCGTCTCGACCTCTTCCTTCCTGGCCTTCTTCTTCTTTTTCTTTTTTGCCTTCTTCTTTGCAGGGGCTCCTGACGGGGGATTGCCGAGGGCGGCTGCGTCCTCGGGCCCATCGTTGTCTGGGTCTTGGTCGTAGTCTTGATCTTCGTCGGCGTCGTCAAAGGATACTAAGCCGGCAAATAGGTTCGCGCGCGGCTTTACAATCGGCTCGTCGTCTTCGGAAATCGCGTCTTGTTGCGTTGCTGATCGGTGCTGCTCTTGCTGCTGTCGCAGCTTGCGTAGTTGCCTAGTCGACATGGTGATGCAAGAGTTGGTGATGAGGGCTGATGTAGAGGGGATAATAGCATGTCAAGCACGAGGGGAGCAAGATACTGTCAAGACTTGTAAAAGTTGTGAGCGGGTCGCATCAGTCATCGGCGACCAAGAATGTTTCGTTGGCGATCGGCAGAGCGCGCGTCATTGAGGGGTCAAGGTCAGGGTCAGGGTCAGGGTCATGGCCACGGCCAATGGACAAGAACGATAAGCAGAGGCTGGCACGTGGTGATAAGCTTGCAGCCTTCTTCTTTCCCCAAGCTCTACCCAATTAAAACTTGACAGCCGGCGGCGCTCACTTTGACAGCTGCTGCTCCCCACAATCTGCACACAAATATCTGGTGCCAAAAGCTGTCCTACCGTCGTTAGCTGAGCTCAAATTGGTACCCGGAACTTCTCGGCGCCGGGCCATTACTTCAGCCTCCTCCAGATCGACTTTTTTCATCGTGCCCAAAGGCCGGCCCACCGTCAGTTTCCTTGTTCCAGCCACGTCGCCTCTCCCTCTCTCTCTGTCTCTGTCTCCCAAACATATTCATCTCGCTCGACTTACTCAGCGTTTATCCATCTTGCAGTCGTTAGTTAGCAGTCGGAGCTGGTTTCGCGTCTCGCCGCCTGACACGCTTCTCTGCCCATTGGCGCCATCTCTTGCACTTCGAGCTTGTTGTTCCTCCAGTCAACCCAGCCTCACCTGATCTCCTCCCCCATATCTCGAGCTTTGGGTCCCAAAGCTCGCCGGCATCCTCGAACAGTCATGTCGGAATTCTTAGGGTGAGAACCGCAGGGTCAGCTGTCAAGGTTTTCCAAGCTGTTCTTGCTGATACCCTGATTTTGCAGATCTCGCATTTCTCTCATATCTAAGAGCGACATTCGGTATGAAGCCTGCCTCTTCCTCCAAGTTGGACGCCTTCCTACTTTTGACCGGCATTGCCCCATCATGGATCGACCGGTACTGAGACCTCCCTACCTCTTACAGCTACGTCGGTGTGCTCCACGAGATCAACTCCGAAGAATCAACCGTTTCTCTAGAGAATGTCAAGTCTTTCGGCACAGAAGGGCGCAAGCGCGATGCTGGAAAGCCGGCCGAAGAGATAGCACCCTCCGACCAGGTCTACGAATACATCGTTTTTCGCGGTAGCGACGTGAAGGATCTGCGTATCGAGCAGGCGCCCGCTGTCAAAGAACAGGCACCACCCGCCGTGCCGGATGACCCAGCTATCGTTGGAGTAAGTCCAACACTCATCAGTTCTTGATACCCCCAGGCGTGCCTCGCCGCCTGTCCTTGGCTCTTGTGATGAAACATCCCGGATTTAAAAACAAGCTGAAATGCGCAAACATAACCCCATGTTGATTTCCGTTGCCTTCCTTCTGATCCATTGCCAACATATGCCACTTTTACTGCTCCAACCATCATGTTCTATCCCCAGTTGCTAATGCGGATATCACAATCAGGCACGACCCCGCCCTGGAGCAGCGCCCGCAGGCCCTCCGGCAGGGCCTCCAGGCGGCCCTCAGGGTGGTCCTCTCGGTCACCATCCGCCTCCTTTCCCCGGCGGCCCCCCTTACTATGGAAACTGGCCTGGTCAAGGTGGCCCACCTGGTCCTGGCGGTCCAGGTGGCCCTGGAGGTCATGGCTTCAACGGATTCTCATATCCCCCGCCGCCTAATTGGTTCCCGCCCCCCGGGCAAGCATTCCCTCCTGGGCCGGGTCCGTGGAACAACTACGGGATGCCACCTCCAGGTGCCCACCACCCGCCCGGCCCTGGTGGTTCCGGTGGCCCTGGTCCGCGCCAGCCTCAAGGACCGCCGCAACCGCAGCAGCCACAAGAGCAAAAGCCTGCCCCTATCGGCGCCCGGGCTGACAAGGCTAGAACCGAATCACCTGCCGCGCAACAGCCCCAAGCTAAGCCGCCAGGATTGTCAAAACCCACTGCTCAGCAGCCAGCACCGACACCACCCGTGGATTCCAAGCCATCTGTCGAGGAGGTCAAGGCGACAGCCGCCTCTTTGAATCAGGCCGCTGTTAACGCCGCAACGTCGGCTTCCAACAGGCAAGCCCCCACCGGCCCCAAGGGGACCCGGATTACACCAGCAGTTCCACTACCGACTGCTCTCACGCAAAGATCTACGCAACAGACAGCTGGCGTCGCAGCAGCGGTCACCAACAACCAGCCCACAAATGCGGCAAACACCGCTGCGGCTATACGAGACGCCACGCAAGCGGCAAAGGCCGCTGTCGCTGTGGCAATGGCCAAGATGGAGCGCGGCGAGGATGCCGCCTCTCCAGGTTCTGCCCAGCCGGCCACCGGGAACGCTATGGACAACCTAACCAACAAGGTCAATGAGATGAGGGTCAACGCCACGAGGGGAGGTGGAAACCGCGGAGGACGCGGCCGGGGCGGTCAGCGCCAGGCCAAGGTCGATGTCCCAGACTCGGATTTTGATTTCGCTTCCTCAAACGCCAAATTCAACAAGGACGACCTCGTCAAGGAGGCAATTGCTGGCGACACTCTCCACGAGGCTCCTGCTGCACCTGCGACTACAAATGACGATTCGGCCGCGCCGCCGGCCTACAACAAGGCTTCGTCCTTCTTCGACAACATTTCGAGCGAGGCAAAAGAGCGCGCAGAGAACGGTGGCCAGAAGCCCGGTGGCCGCGAGTGGCGCGGCGAGGAGCAGCGCCGAAACATGGAGACGTTTGGCCAGGGGAGCGTCGACGGCGGACATCGCTATGGCGGCTTTCGTGGTCGCGGACGGGGTCGCGGTGGCATGCGTGGCCGGGGAGGCAATGGTGGCGGCCGCGGGCGTGGCTTCCGCCGCGGCGATGGTCAACCGGCAGCCCAGTAGAGAGCCCTGAGCTTCGGTCTGCAGCCTACGTCACGTTTCGCGGTGCTATCCATATCCCAGGCAATAACTCGGTATTCCTTGGGGTGGTGAACCACTCACCCCTCCACTTGGATGGCGACAACGAGGTTGCCGTCGCCTTCCAATGTTCTTTTTGTGGTTTGTTTCCGACTACGATGGGAGAACATGGGGAAAGGAAAACAATATCCTACCAAAATGACGCAAGCGACGTATGAGGATGAAAGAAAACCGCCTGCGCGGCTACTGAGCCTGAAGCTCCAGACGATTCTAGGCTTCGGATCGGATGACTGGCGCAACGGCTTTGATTTACGGCGTCATTTTTTTTCCACAATGAAATGTGTATTACTAGTACGGGATGACGGCAGCAGGGAGAAGGGTTTGGGAACGGCTACCTGTTTCTTTCTGAGTGGTCAGCCCTGGGGACAGGGCTCGTTTCAGTCTAAACCGGGTGGCGCCAGGCCAGAATTATTTCTGCAAGTTTCTGGCGCAGAAAGAAGCAGCAGCGTCTTGTACATAATGAAATTTTAGTAATGACCTTCTTTTCGTCGCGACGTGGGAAGCGGGAAAGGGGGGGAAACTCGGGAGTTCGGTCGGTCGGTTGGGTCGGAGTACGGGGATTATGAAGCCAATCGCAACTTCGAATGCCAAGAGAAGAGACAAAGGAATATGATGCCCGCGACGTTTCACTTGGCCTCGTCCTCGCCATAGCCGATGACATTTTAATGTGAGGTAAAATCCGTTACATGGGAATCTTGGGACGACGGCTACACCGTCTGAAGCTCCTCAAGTCGTGTGCGGCCAGTCATCTTGTCTTGACCCGAGTCGACCTGAGTGACATGGGACTGATCACGATATAATACCTACCTAGGTGTGTGGTCTAAGCGAAGTACGGAAGTAATAGTGCGGTCCTTAATGCCCAATCTAAGGCTGTGATTTGGGACGTTTGATAGCGTCTTGTGTGAAGCAGACCATTTCAACGCTCTGGTTTCCCGTTGGACGCCACCGACGAGACCTATTTAGACTAGACTATCTAGATTTTGTCTTTTTTTATGTGCTGAAACAAGATATCTAGATAGTGGTAGCAGCCACCTTGGGTGATTTGGCTGGGATGAGTTTGGTTGCTTGAGCCATATTTTGGAGATGTATCGATTTTTTTTTTTTTTAAGGGGGGGTTTGTTAAGTCGACGTTCATCGGAGTTTCAACGAGCCGGGAGCCACCTCACCCATCAAAACTGGGTTGTTTGTTCTCTTTGGGCTTATGAATAAGGGATTAAGGTACCCCGGATGAACACCAGATTGTGGTTC
>JASAOQ010005577.1:522-16081 GCA_031306065.1 Pseudopyricularia cyperi | reverse complement strand
GTTTCAAGAGCCAAAAAAACTCCGTATAATAGTAAATTACAACAGTTTTCATATATCTTCTTTTCAAAACGTTAGCTGCAAAATAACGGTAGAAAAAGCTCGCCAAAGTGAAAAAAAAATCCGAAAAATCGCTTATAGCGGCTTATAGTGGACTTATAGTGGACTTGATTTTTCGAAATTTTGTAAAACCGACTTCAAAAAATCGCCGATAACGCAGAAAAACGGTTATAGTTTTCAAACTCCAAAATATTAAAATTTTTATAATTCTATACGCCTACGAGTTTTTTTGGGTATCAAAATCGATGTTAGCATTTAGTTTTGATTTTTGAAAACTATGACTTTTGGTGGGAAACCTTTCGCATTGCGTTAATTTTGGTACACCCCACTGTACTTTATAGGTTCTAAGATTGAAATTTGCAGCTTCATAACTGCAACCACCACACCTGCAGTCTACCAACTAGCAACACATTGGGATCCATTGCCTGGGTTAGACTACTAGCAGCACTGGGAATCGGTGTAGACATCCAAGAAACACAGAAAAGCAGCACCCCCGAAAGGTCTCGCCGGTTGCATGGCCCTGCTCCTAATGCCGCTACCTTTCCGGATCATAGCAGCCTCCCGCCACAACCAGATTCATCCGTGTAAACTGCACCTTGAGAACCGGCGTCTTCTTGGTCGGGAACGCGCTGATCTGATCAGGTGTGATCTGAACCTCCTTGCCCTTCTTCTTCCCGGTACCCCCACTGCCACCGCTTGCTCCTCCGCCAGCTACGGTGCCCACCGAGGAGGATGCCTGAGCCGGCTGTGCACTCACTGTGATGCTGCGCTCGCCAGATCCTCCGACAGTAACGCTCTCCCCAGCTACCCCAGCGCCGGCAGCTTCCTGCTGCACCGCTCCCACAGCAGGCGCCGAGGGTCCTACGGCAGCAATCGCCTTGCTTCCGTCGGCTGGGAGCTCAACATCCCACAGCCTGACGGTCCCGTCGAGGCCGCCTGATACAAGCACATTGGACTCAACACTGAAGCTTAGGGAGGGGATGCCACCCTTTCCATGGCCGCGACACCGCTTGATACGCTTGCCCTTTGAGATGTCCCAGAAGATTATGTTCCCTCCAATGTCGGCGCTCGCCAGGATCTTGCCACTGGGTGCAACCTCCAACGTGCTGATGTATTCGGTATGGCCGGTGAATACTCGGACGCAACTACCCGTCTGCACCGACCACATTCTGATCGACTTGTCCTGCTCGTCTGACGCAGAGAAGATGTAGGTGCCGTTGGGATGCCATGCGATGGCCGAAATGCTCGTGTCATGGCCAACCATGATTCTTTGTGCTGAAGCATGATCCTGCATAAACACTCGAACCGTTTTATCCCATCCTGCCGTGGCAAAGTAGTGCCCATGTGGTCCCCACAATACCCTGAAGACGGGTCCGTGGTGAGCCTTGTATATTGCAAGGCAGCTCCACACGTCTAGTGACCACAACCGAACCTGACCATCTGCAGAGCACGAGAGCAAAAGCTTTGGGCCAGTATCGATACTGTTGCTATTGTTTTCGTCGCTGAAGAGGTTGTGGTCTGTGCTGGCGATGGAGTCCGAAAATGAAACGCCATACACTGGGCCCGAATGACCAACAAGCTTTCGACTGTTTACATTCAAGTCTTGCTCATGGGGGACCTTTGTCTTGAGTGGTTTGCCGTCCAGGCTCCAGACCCGGATATACGAATCCATTGTTCCAGCAGCGACAAGCTGGTTATCCCGGGAGAAGTCCATGGATGTCACGCTGTAACTCCTTTGTTAGTACCCCATCAAGAGAGGCCGCAAAAGAATAGAACTTGCCTTCCAAGTGTGTTGTGAAAGGTAAACATGCAGATTGAAACCGGCACTCCGACACCACCCGTCCGGCCATCGATCCTGAAACGGTCTCGGTTCTCGCGAACTTTTTGGATCTCCATGACAACATCACGAGCTCGCGATGGAGGAAGCGGCAGCTCGCTCCGCAGAGGCACGTCCGCACTGTCCTCCCTCTTGATCTTGGCCTCGAACTCTTCGACAAGGGACGTCCTACCGGGAGCTGGTGGCTGCCGCTGATCCTCATCTTCAAGCTCAGCACGTACATCATCTCGCAGTTCGGGCTCCATGGGAAGCGGTCCCAGCTTCAGAGCTGCGGTTGCATCCAAGGCATCCTTGTTGTTGCTACCGGTGAAGACACCAGGTATGCCCTCGGACGCATCGGCCTCGTCTAGGTCTAGGCTTTGTGTCCTACGGTAGATGGCTTCGAAGCTGTATGGTTCGATCGGACCGCGCGCCGTCGACTCCAGCAGGCAGTGGGTCTGAAGCACAAATGTAGCGACGGAGCCACCATTGTCGGACTCGCGCTCAAGAAAGCCGAACAGGTTTCCGGTGACGAACTGGTTGAGCGGGATGCGGTACTTGTTCTCCCGATACTTTCTTGTCATGTCATTCTCTTTGACGTGGACTGGCAGGGTGACCATTGCCAGGGTTTTGAGTGCATCGGAATGAATAGTCTGAAATTGTAGTTGCAAAGTTTGCAACAGCTGCTTTGCATCTTCGGCATAGCCGCTTTCAACCAGGTCCAGGTAAGAGTAGACGAACAACGGCCAGAGAATTTTTCTGAGCTCGAACTGGATGCGATCTTGTTAGACGAGCAGCGGAAATACGGATCTTTAACAGGGGAGGGACAAACCTTGTACACATCGAGATTGTTTTCCACCCAATCTCTTACCAGGTTGAAAGCCCGGAGATATTTCTTGGGGCCCGAGTCCTCGGCTCTAGTATGTATCGGCCTTCCATCGGCACTAACATGAGCTGATTCTCGACGAAACGTAGCCTCGGTTTGTGTGTAGCCCTTTTTGAGCAGGTAGTCGGTGACCTAGAGACATGTCAGCATAGGTTTCCGCCTGTTAGTGTTTCAACAAGCCTATGCTCCAAGGCGAATGCAATTTGAGATGTAAGTGACTGAATGAGGCTGTTCCTTGTATCATACAATGGCCAGGTTTCGCTGCATTACTCCGAGCTCCGTGGTACTGCTTGCGGCAGTCTTGGGAGCTGCACTTGAAGAGGCAGCCGCCCTCCCGACCTCTTTCGAAGGTCGAACCATCATAGAGCTTAACCTGAGATCTGTTTCCAGAGCAAGAAAGCCAAGGAGAAGCTAGCATAAGAGATGCTCGGCGCACTGGCGCGAGCAGCGAAGCAATTTGCTGGGACTGTGATGTTGTGAGGACTGCAATGCAGGGTGGACTTGGAAACGCTCATAGACAGGTTGGGAAGACGCAAGTATCAACATTCAAGGGAAGTAGAGCGGGGGTGTGTTGGGGGAGACTTTTGCAAGAGACTTGTGATGCAAATAGCATGAAGTAATGGGTTGCAATAGGGATCAATCAACGGGCGAATGGGGATATATTGACTGCAAGTCGAGTAAACTGAAGGTGCTGGTTGGGTTTCCTCACTGGGCGCAAAGGCTACTCGCTCCTGCGCCGCGTTCCAGTAGTCAAAGGTAGAGAGATAGTTGAACAGCAAGGGAATAACTCTGACGCTAGACGCATCCAAATTCGAGCAGGAAAAAAAAACGGATATGAATCTCAGACATGCTTACAATCTTGTTCAAGTCGGACTGCGAAGTGGCAGTCGTGTTGCCGCCGGATGGCGTGGTCGACGGTCCCGCGCCGCCGGCATGCTGCTGCTGAGGCTGTTGACTCGCAGCATACTGCGCAGGAGGCGGGCCGCCAGCGCTCGGGGGAGGGGGAGCTGCTCCAGACATTGCAAAAAGGTACCTATGTCGGCAGAATAGGCAATGGAAACTCTCGAGGATATACTTGATATACTCTATACGACAGCGGCTGGATCCTCCTTCATACAGACATCAACGAGGTCGCGCTCAGGCGCGGCGGTGGCGCGCGTCGTCAAACTCGAGAGAGACGGAGGCTTGTCGTCGATCGGACTCTAAGAGGTATTATTGAAATGGTTCAACATGTGGATTCCTTTTCCCGGATTTGTCTCTTGGTCCAATCGGTATCAATGGCAGCCTTTGAGTATGTTTGATTTCGGGCATGCTGCTGATGAAGTACCATCGATGGACACAGCAAAGGGGTGAGGCTCAATTGTCCTGATTCTTTGGCGGCGCGGCGCATGCAGGCGATTCCAGACAAGGGGGCCCACCCCCACAACCAACCGACAGGCTACTCCTAGCTCTTATCGATATGACCCACCTCAGCTAGCTCCCTCCCGTCCCTGGATACCAATACCCCACGCCAGCTTTCCAGCTCCGACAACAGGCGGCGCAACCCTCAACTGAAGACTTTCTACATCAGACATCACAACTACAAAAGACGAACGCGATTGCAGGTTTATACCTACAATGGAGGCCACAGATTTGGACGCCCCGTCAAACACTGGCATCATTGACCCGCAAACGCCTTTCACCAAGGCCGAGCGCATGCAACAACTCAGCGAGATCGACAATGTAAGGACACGCCCCGACCCCAGCCGTGGGAAGACATCCATACACAAAATCCAGCCTTCCGCGCTCATCGACCGCAACGTTGACCAGAAACACCATCTCTTTCCCTTTCCATCCAGGACATCGCAGCCCTCCTCACAAAGGCCGGCCAAGTGATCAACTCCCTAAAACCAAACTCGGGCCCCAAATTCGACCCCAACTCCTCATCCTCCTCCTCCTCCGAACCCCAGGACCCCCCACAGCTAGCAGCCGCCAAGGCCGCGACGGACGACTTCTTCGCGACGCTGCAGTCGGTCAACATCCGCCTGAAGCGCCAGATCTACGGCCTGGAGGAGGCGGGCATAATCACGCTCGGCGCTTCCGGCCCCGCCGCCGGGGGCAAGGCGACCAACAGTGGCGGCGGCGGCGGCGGCAGCAAGACCAAGGGCGAGGTTCCCACGCCCCTCAACGCCGTCGTCCCCGCCGTCCAGCCCAACGGCGCCGGCGGCATGGGCGCGGGTAACCTCGACGTCGGGTGGCTCAACAGCAGGAGCAACAAGGTCGACCGCGACATGGAGGCCGAGCTGTGGGCCCGCGCCAGGGAACAGCTCGAGGTTGTTGCTGCCGGAGAGGCCAACAATGCTCACGTGGACGCTGATCAAACCATGACTGGCTGAAAGTGCCCTTGCTGTTTTGATTGTCTTTTCTCATACTTCACTTGGGGAATTTTTTTAATTTTTTTTTTCGGTTGTGTTGGACACAGTGACTGTCAACTCAGCTGACATCTAATTTTGCGTACTTTGCGTTTTTGAAAATCGGTATGGCGTTCTGGGTTAAAATAGTATACCACTGGCTTACCTTCTTTACTTGTCCTTGCAGTTTCCACGGTTGTCATAATATAGAGAGTACGTAAACGCCGCAGAGACAATCACTCTATGGAACCCTGGCAGAGGGTTGTTTCCTCGAGTTTCAGGTGAGTATACATACCTAGGCATCTCTCTCTTTAGCACGACTTCTAAATTCATCCTTTGAAATCTATTTCAAAGACCTATCTAGTCTAGCTCCTGATGAGACGACTGACATCTTCTAGACCAAATCTCGGTCTTGAATTGTTGTCTACCTAGTTGTCTTTCGACGCAGCTTCATGAATGTAACTCAACGCATCGATAAAAATCATTTCCAGGCCCATACGAGCACGCTTTGACCAGAGACGCAGACTCGGCCAATATCAGAACATCTAGCTGGCAGAAGAGATCTCATCATGTCGATATGGTGCTCCGCAATCAACCTCAACCCGAACAGGCTTGCCATAAGCTCGGTTGGGCCCTTGTGGTAAGATTCTTCATCTGCCCACTGCCAATTAAGCAAACATTCAGAAAATCAAGAAAATGATATACCGACTTGAGACAAGCAATGGATGATTGGTGGTGAGTGAATAGTTCCTCCAGAGCTCAGTTGTTACAATGCTATTTTTCGTTGTCCTCGGCCAGCTCTCGTTGCTTGCCGAGGTGGTTTATAGGTGCCTGGAGTGAGGATGAGAAAGCAGCGCCAAGAGAACCGGTCGAGAGTGACGATAGACTTTCGATGGAAGGTGTTCTCGGCGCGATGCCGCAGGATTTGCGAACTGTTGCACTGCGGCGGTGCTGTGAAAGTTGGACTTGGACTGACTTTACACATGTGTGGCGCGAGGGGGCATCGAAATCGAGGCCGCCGAGAACCGGTCTTCAAGTGGCTTCTCCTCAGATTCGGTCGCCGACTGTTGTTGGATTGATCTTGCATCAGAGCCGTCCTTCTTGAGATAGAGTCGCTCCTCGGCCCAGTATTGGCCTTTGGTGAAGACGCGGAAAAGCCAGGGCTTCCTGCCTGCAGGCTTCCATGTCCAGTACTCCTTGCGGTTATACTCTGAAGGCTCAAGCTCGCCACCGCTCACCAACATGACAATCCAGATCAGTGAGTTCAACACGGTGTACACAAATATGCCTCTGTATTCATCGGTTTGTCAGCCCTTTCCCAATGCAAGGTCGGCCGGATTTGGGGGTTGTACTGACGCGATGAGACCATACGCTACGCTGTAGCTGAACGGGATGAAGCATATCGTGACAAAAGATGGAAGCGCATCGCCTATGTAGCCCCAGTTGACGGCGACCACTTGACGGATCATCAGGCAACCAACCTGAGAGGTGTTAGCTTCTAACGAGCCTGCTTGATCTCGGGGCGCTTGGGGTAACCTACCAAGATCAGGGTGCAGCCTGTGGCCCACGGCGGAATCGATGCGAAGATGGGGGCGAAGAATATAGATACAATGAAACAGGCCCCAGTGATGATAGCTGTGAGGCCAGTTCGTCCACCCTCGGCAATCCCAGAGCCGCTCTCGACGAAGACGGTGACGGGTGAGCATCCAAGCAGCGATCCGAGCGAGATGCAGGCGGCGTCCGTACAGTATGCAAGAGTCGACCGGGGAAAGTCTCCGTCCTTCTCATCCACCTTGTTGCAGAAGCGGGCCATCGAGTAGAGAGTTGCAGTGCAGTCGATGATGTCGACGTAAAGAAAGGTGAAGACGGCAATGGCAAACTTTGCACCATTACCCCCAGACAGATCCCAGACCTGAGCGCCGAGCGTGTGCTTGATAGGGTGGAAATCTGCAACCTTTTTGAAGAACTCGAAGCGCGAGTCGCCTTCTTGGGTGTGCGGAAAGTAGGTGAGTGAGGTGTTGCGCCTGGAAAATTGTTAGCTCGCTGCTCTAGATGGTCGACTTATGCTTTGGTCTTGTCTTACGGCCAGGATAGGATCGAGACGATGGCGATACCGATGATGATAGCCGACTTGACCTTGAAGGCCATGAGCCAGGCCATCAGGATACCACCGAATATCCCCAGCCACATCTGCAAGAATCGTTAGCTAGAAGAAATAGGGCCATTGATGACAGGGAAACGCACCTTGTGGCTTTGCATAATGTTCTTGGGGCATTCGCCGCGGTACAGATCCTCAGGTGGGCAGCCACCAATCGCCAGGGGAGTCGTGACACCGCCGGTTACAAGACCGATGCCGTTGCCATAAGACATTCCCACGAGGGTGAGGAATAGTCCGATACCGACTCCCGAAGCGGTCTTGAGGGTTGCTGGGACAATCTTGACGAGCCAGTGTCGCATGCCAGTGATGGCAAGGATGATGAAGATGAAGCCCTCGACGAAAACCGCGGTGAGTGCAAGGCCGTACGGGATGGAGCCAGTACCGCGCACGCCAACGACCTGGTACGTGAAGTACGCATTCAGGCCCATTCCGGGTCTGTCAAGTCAATTGTTAGACGTCCGACCTCGCTTGTGCAACAGTCGCCGATACATGCGACTCTTTGATATCTGGAACTCACGCGAGCGCAACCGGAAGGTTGGTGAAGAATCCAAACAGAATGCTCGAGAAGCCAGCAACGGCAGCCGTCGCCGTTACAAGATCACGTCTAACTTCTGTGAAAGAAAAAGTCAGCAAGGTTGTTTGCGACTGCTTGACTTTGATAGACGAGTTTTGCCTCACCGTTCTGGCATAGCAGGAATTCCCCCTCGTTCGAACAAAGACCAAGCTCGTTGGGGTTCTTGCAGACGCAGTTGGCACCGGTGTCTGCCAGAATGTGGGCCTATCAAGAATACTTGTCAGTTCTGCTGTGACTTTGAAGATGACCAAAAGGGCCAGCAGCGCAGGCGAGTAAACCTACGTTGACGGTAATGATGTAGGCCATGGTGGCGAACGTGGTCAAGCCTGCTCGGACCTCTCTGAAGAATGTTGCATCCTGGATCTCGTCATCCTGGAGGTTGATAGGTAGGGGCGTTAGACATGGCTGTTTCTTCGTTGGAATCTCTTGGACTGGCTTTGTGTTTGATCGCAAGAGGATACTCACGTGGCCGCAACCTCTCAGCCGGAAGATCCGACCGAAAGTTGAAGTGTTGATCTTTTCGTCCGTCTGGCAGACGAGATCTCTGACGCGGCCGAGGGCTACCGATAAGCGGCCGACCAAGAAGCCCCAGGGCGTCATTTTTGCGAGCCTGTAAAGGTGTTGGGGGTTGAATGTCAGTACCGACCGACTCGGACGGTCAAGAGAAGGGCTGCTCTCTTTGGGCGCCGAGATGAGGAGGCAAACACGCTGGTGGGACGGACCTGTGGTCGGATTGCAAAAGGGGACGGATCTTGCTTGGTGGGCAATGAGGTGTTCCTTGGGATGGAAAGAGTTGGCGCTCGCTGAGGGAGAAGCGAGACCAAGAGATGTCGGTGGACACGAA
This sequence comes from Pseudopyricularia cyperi, assembly GCA_031306065.1. Taxonomy (NCBI): domain Eukaryota; kingdom Fungi; phylum Ascomycota; class Sordariomycetes; order Magnaporthales; family Pyriculariaceae; genus Pseudopyricularia; species Pseudopyricularia cyperi. The sequence continues at coordinate 7,356 of JASAOQ010005577.1, read as the reverse complement.
AGCGGGTGGGATGGTGGACGGTTGAGGCCTAGGTAATGAGCAGGCGAGAGGAGGTGGGTCGGCAAACAAAGAGAAGCGGCCGTACCGGACCAGGAAGAATGGAGCCAAGCGCACCAGAGTAAGTTAAGGTACTCTGGATGCTGTAACCCGAGACTGCAATTGCCGTGCACAGGCCCGAGACAGCTTTTCCCGAAGAGGCCGACGGTTTCTTGCTGAGCTGAGGTGGAGGTGAACCGGGACTGAGGCTATAGGCGACAGCAACAGTGGAGGATCTCAGCCCGGGGCCAGAGTACGTATAAAAGTGAAGGGCAAGTGACTGATGTGATTCAATCCCGTGAGGCACTGTATTCTAATCCCACATACATACGAAATAGCCGGGCCATGTGGTGCACAGAAACGAGAATAAGCCGCATGCCTCTTGCACGATATCAACAACCCCAGTTTCTGGCGAACGTCCTCAGCAGCCTACGCTTCCTACCTACATACCTACCTACCTATCTAACTAGGTTAGGTACCTACCTTGCCTAGCCGAGAGGGAAGCTGCGTCTTAAAGCTAGGCTGTGATAAACGTTAGGCTACCAAGGAAGCAGCCGGCAGGCAGTGGAAAGACGGCGATAAAGGCCCTCGCTTTCTAAATCTCGTCGCCTTGCAGGCACTCCCATGTTTTTCATTCTACGTCTTCAACTCCCATCCCAAACCATCAGTACCTCAGTGGGCAAGACCTGGATTAGTCAGGCAAACTAATCATTAACACTCAAAGACTCCCGAGACCCGAGCTGAGACATGGGCAGACATGCATTATGGATGGATACCCGCTTGCCGCAGGTAATGGCAACTATTGCCACAAGCCAGTACGGGATGCTACATGAACCAAGCATATATGGCCGCTTCTACTATATGATGTGAATTCCCAAGAACGCCAAGCTGACTACCTACCTTACCTACATACCTACGTATATTATATGTACGTAGGTATGGGCATACCTTTATCATCCCACACGAACAATACTCGACATACTAAGCCTCTGTCTCTGTCTGAAGGACCTCGATTCTGATCCACGAAGCAGCAGTCTGTGGGTTGGTCTTATGTTGATTAATCCAACTTGGGTTTTCATTGTATCAACCCTTTGACACAGTTGGTCCTCTGCATAATCTGCATCATATATACATCCTACTTTACAAAAAGAGTTGAGTTTTTCCGTTGGGATTCATACATGCATCACCAGCAAGAGGTCCCGCTTCGAGACGGAGATAAAAGTTTATTGATCTGTGGGTTGTATGTGGCATGGCCTGCCTGCATTGCATCGCACCTGATGCTCGTCCAACCTATAACATGGCAACCGTGCAGCCCTGGAAGAGTTTAGTGCTACCTGAACCGGCCAAATCGTGTACGAACAAGCAATTTCCTCCGGTTGAGCAACGCCGTGCCAGACGAACTACCTCCGAGCTTCAAGCCGAGCCTTGTTTTGGATGACATCAAGGACGAGGGAAGGAGCAAAAAAGGGGATCAAGACCCGACTTCTAGCTTGAGGGCAATTTAAAACGACAATCCCGCCGGATGATCGACATCTTGACTTGTCGGCTCGTCCCTGACGGTTGCATGCTGCCATGTGTACCTAATCGAGGAGCCCTTGGACAAAAAAATATGCGAGATTTGTCCAAAAGCTTCCTCGTCACACTGGAGAGTTGGGTAGTTCTGTGGAAGCTCGGGTCAGCGCTTACTAGCCCGTCTCTTGGGTCCGAAGAGTGTGAAAGGGAACCGAGGCGACTTGGCGAACAGTGAGCTCTCCTGAAGCAACCTACGAGATACTATAGATCTCCCACTGTGCAAGATAAAACTTGGGGAGTGACGAGACTTGGATTGGTCCGCACGTTGCGGCAGGCGGCCGGGAGTGTATCCGTTTTTGGGTACAATGTGAGACATACAGTCCTGCCTGATGGTCCGCTCCCAGCACGAATATGAGGCAATAAATACAAGCACAACATGGAGGGGGAAACGAAGAGGCGGGTTGCATCTCAGTCTTTTGTCGTCGAGGTACTTTGCCCGTACTTGCCACCGAGCCCTCTCCAGACAGCCCTGAGCTGAAATTTTCCAATAGAATCATGACATAAAAGACAAGCAAGCCTGCGTCGTACGAAGCAAGGTATCAAGTCAGCTCTCGTCCGCATCGGCGACCACAGCCTAATGTAAGGGACCAAGCACATATTGGTCCCAGATCCAGATGTTATGTGCCTCGTGGGCGGGCAGAAAAAGAAAAGACTATGGCTTCGATTGCCAGAAAGATCGTGCATCAAGGGCCATCGCACCGTTCAGATCGACCGTTCGAAAGGGCTGTACTCCATAGCCAAGGTGGCCATTGTCACATCGTTGACGTCCCACCTGAGCAACAGCGCACTCAGACGTCTGCATCAAAGTCCAGGCAATGTCTTGGAATAAAAATGGTGAGCTATCGGTCGTGTAGAGGTCGGAGCCCTTTGGGTTAAACGAGTGCCATCAGGAATGGACTACAATGACATGGACAACTCCATGGTTTGATACTCCTTGTTGCGAAGATGGTGGCGAGTACACATCTATGAAAGTATGGCTTCGGTGAAAAGAAAAGAACGATAATGATGAAAGTGTTCGCATACTTTTTCCCGCAGGCTCACGTTTGTACAGTTTGCCTTGGCTGCACAAACCAAGGCAGATAGATAGATAGATGCCTGTGCTTAGGTGTCATATAACCCAAGGTGCGTACCTCACCTCACCTACCGGCTGGCCTGTCTACCTACAACAACTACTCGAAGTCTGTAGGTGCGTGCCCAGTTACCACGAGAGACGGGTGATTCCCGTGAGAAGAGGCAAACATCTCGAGCCTACATCCGTAGCCTCGTAATCCGTACTGCCGGAGCCGAAGCGTCCTCGTGCTGGTGTCATCGTGCAATGTAATCCCGTCTACTCTCCTTTCCTGACGGGTAGAAGGGAGTCCCCGGGGTCCCAGACCGGCACTTAGAAAGAAAAGAGGCCCGGCTGCTATGGATGGGTGGCGTGCTGATACTTGGGTGGTCTTGTCTTGATTCCACTGTGGGAAATTCGAGTATCAGCCCGAAGCACATCTCAGATCCAGCTCAGATCCCCCTCAGCTTTCAGTCTTGATGCTCGTTTTTTCTTGCCACGACAAGACAGACGAAAAGAGAAAAGTAAAGAAAAGAAAAGAGCCCGAATTTTGGACATGACCACAGCCCACAAAGTCCCTGTCGTCCACCGTCGCCGTCACCACCGTCACCGTCGCCGTTACCGTCACCCCAAACCTTTTGCCCCTCTTCCACGTTCACACCTTCCACCTGCTTTTTTCCCTCCCTCCCCGAAAAAAACCCACGTTGAAGCCACGAGTGGCCCAGCCGTGGGTTCTGCTGCTTGTACGGGTTTTGATTTGAAACTGGACAAGACCTCGCCTCCGTTGATTGTCGAGACCATCAATCACAGCCTGGCCACATCCCCATTGTCGCCACTTCTTCCTAATGATCAACGGCCTTCTGTGGCCGTGACGACAACACTTTGTCGGCCTCAGTCTTTTGCGCCTTTGTCTTTTACTTGTTCGATCTGCCGCCGCCCCTCGAACCCCCCGCGCCACCTCAACTTCCATTAGCCCTTCTTCCCTTATGCAATCCTGCCTGGTTGAGACACCATCTGTTGTCTCTTCTTCCCCCCACCTCTTTGATCTCACAAACCGGATCGCTGTGCACAATTGCCGAGTCCTCGGCTTGCGCTACTTTCCAGACCAACATAGTCGCTTGCCCGTCGTCAAGGCATACGAGACGGAGTCCCGGATCACAGCCATCACCGACTTTTTGGCCAAGCCATGCCAACAAAGGACTAGAAAACGTCTCGCCAGATTACATGCAGTGGACTTTACTTGGTCTCTCCTCTGAGTTGCTTGACCGATCAAACCAACGGAATGTTCGACGTCATCTGGACCGACCCCAACAGGGAGTCTATCGGCGAGAGGAAGCAGCGCAAGGCAGCCGAAGGCAAAACCCGGAAGAAGGAGGAGAAGCGCTTGTTCCGAGCTTCAGTCTCAACGCACTCTTCCGGCTCATCTAGCGTCGAAAAGCCAGTCCCTTCCGCAAAGAGTGCCTCCAATCACAAGAGAGGCTCACCGTTGTCACTGAGGACCATCACTGCCACACAACCCAACAGAGAGTCTCTACTCGGAGGTCCCATATCTCCTATCTCCTCAGCCGAGAGCCCCGCAAACCGACCTGTTGCCTACACCGAAGATGTCGTTCTCAAAGAAAGGATACTGGAGGATATTTCCGAAACATCTCCAGGCCTAGAGTCCAGAGGCAAGTAAGAGAGAGGCCAACGGGGAGGTCTAACACGCAGGAAGCTAACAAGCATCAGACTCAATCTTCTCCAGTCACAATGAGTACGCATCTGCTCCCATGACACCCGCCTCAGTCTTTGGCGGATCTCACGCACATGCAGACTCGGCATCCAAGGTGGTACAGAACCTTGGACCTTCCTCGTTCATCACAAAAACTACCGAGATCAAATCAGCTCCGCGTTCGCCAGAAATCGATTGCGACAACGTGATATCGGATGTGACCATTACTGCGGATAGTTCCCATCGTATGGTGTTTCCCGCCACCCCACCGTCTCCAAGAGAGATTGGAAAAGCCATCCACACCAAAAAGTGGCTTGCCTCGATTCCGAACCGAGCCCGATCACTGTCGCCACCAGAAGACGACGTCAGTAGCAAACTTGGACCTCTGCCTCCTGTCCCCAAGAAGAAGGCACCCTCGACCCCGAGAAACCCACGAGGGCTCACCATAGCAGCACCTAGCTCCGTCTTCCGCAACGATAACCCCGACGCATGGAAGCCTCCCGACACTTGGGAGTGTAGCCCGTCCGTCAAGACTCCAGCAACATCTCTGGCGGCATTGGTGGGCCCCCAGAACGCGGAGCAGACTCGACAGTCCAGCATGATTTCGCTGGATCTCATCGCTATGCAACGCGAGATGAAAGTGATGGAAGCTGTAAGCCCACAGACCATCCTGGCACGCCTGAACGAGGAGTGGGATGCTTCTCAGGACCCAACCCTCGCCCAGGAGATGGCTATGGAGAAGCAGCGATGGATGCTCTCGGCCATGTACAACGTGGACCGTCCAGGTGTTGACGGCTCCGAGCACGCAAGCATGGTGCCTGCGACCAAGGGCAAGGGACAGAAGATCCTGGCCCTATTTGATAGTCCTGGTAAGTATCCAAGCCCCTGGATTTAGTCTGGGTGCTTTTGCTAACACTTTTGTCTCAGCCACGGCCTCTTACCTTGCAGCGGCTCATTGCGATTCTCTGATATATCACACATCGCCCACTCCGATCTCGAACGACTTGTTCCCCAACGTCCTGCCAACAACATTGCCTGTTGTGTCCCACTCGGTCCTCTCGACTGCTCCAAATATGTTCTCCGCTGTGTACTGTCTGTCGCTACCATCTCTGATGCCGTCGTCGGAAATACCGCCTCTGCTGCGTAACATCTATCGCACACTCGCTCCCGGAGGCGCTCTGCACTTGACTTTGATCGACCCTGCTCCCGTCGCACGCTCGCTCGGCCCACGCATGCGGCAGTGGATGGAGGGAAATCTTCAAGACAATTTGGAGCGAAATTTCCGCTGTATCAATCCGAGGAAGCTGGTACCGGGCTGGCTTGGCGACGCCCGTCTCCGAGCATACGGCAGCATCATCACGACAGTCAAATTCTTTGCCATTCCGCCGCGTCGGACCACGAGCGCCTCAACGTCCAAAACCACAGCAAGCTCTGCGGTCGGCGTCGAGGATGGCGCCGGTAGCACCTCAAGTAGCAAAAAGGCGGCCTTGCAGACTCGAACCGAGCTGCGGAGCACGGTCGGCCGCATGCTATGGAAGGAGGTCTGGGGCCAGTACATTACAAGTGATAGGTGGTGGTGGGAGGACCCTCGCTGTGTTCAGGAGTGCCAGGAGCTCTCTACTTACTGGGAGTACAACATCATTGTGGCCGCAAAAGACTCTGCGGCTTGTGACTAGCCGGGCGTACGGATCGCCACGGCAGCCAACAGACGGCACGAGCTTTGCCTTGGCCTATCAGCCGGCCGACAACATCTCCAATTGTCTTTAGACAAAATGGCCGTCGATATTGGTCAGATCTCTGCTCGGGGCTTGGGCCCCCCACGGCTCTACATATAGGAACGAGGCAACACATGGCTTGTGCTTCTGCCCTTGAAGCAAGCTCGATCCTAGGGGTGGTCTACCAGCAACAGGTATCTTTTTTGATGACGGCTCATCTCGAAGCGCTAATCATGGAATACCACTGGATCTTTGTCGGTTTATCTGTTTCAAAATCTGCATCTGTCTGTCTCCAGGAAGGAGAAGCCGCTCTTTCATATGACATGCTACCACTTGACAGCTTTTGCATTTTCATATGCCAGATTCAAGAGAAGAAAAAAAAACATGGGTCGTTGAGGGTACAAGTGGAAAGGTTGGGAGAGTGGGATGCTTGGGAATGAAGGTCTGCACGGCTGGTAATGTAAAGGGAGAACTCGTTCGGATATGGGGGGAGGGTTCGAAATCTTGTGTCGGGAACGAGTTATGTCACGGAGAGGATTGCCTACTTTGGAGGCTAGTGTATACAGCACAGTACAGGACCTAATACCGCTTTCTCGTGTGAAGGAGAGGAAAGGGAATTTTGTTTGGTGAGCATAAGACAATGGAGGTCTGGTGTCTGGTTGTCTGGCTGGGGTTCGTTGTCTCAGGGCCCAACGGGGCTGGGCGGGTGTTTGATCCGCCAGCCTTGCTTGCAACTTGGCAAAGTTGGGGTT
>JASAOQ010005483.1:0-15065 GCA_031306065.1 Pseudopyricularia cyperi | reverse complement strand
CGCGCGTCGCCGACTCCCTCCGGGCCGGAGTGGCCGACGACGAGGCCTCCCTGGCGCGCGCCAGGGACCGCGTCGCCGACGTGGACAGGGACTTGAGGGCCAGGGGCCGGGAGCGGATGCTGCTGGACGACTGCTTGACGGGGACGGCGGCGGCGGGCGAGGACGGCGGCAGCGGCAGCGGCAGCGGCGGCAATGCGGCCGCGGCGGTTCCCGGCGTCCTGCAGCGCAACGACGACGTCTCCGAGGCCTTTGCCGCGGCTGTCGAGGGCCTCGACAGGCTCAAGAGGGATATGCCTGCCACCGTGGCGCGGATGGAGCGCGCGCGAGCTGCGGGTAGTTATGTCATTGCCGGGAGGTGAGGTGGCGGCGTGTTGATTTGAATTTGCATATTTCTTATATTTTTTTCTGTCGTCATTGGGATTGCACCGGGAGCTTTGGCGTTTATAGGATGACTTCAAACACATTTTATGTTTTTTTCCCCATTGCCACTGCGTTGTCCGACACCGGCCCATCGTTATCGCAACAATATTTTTGATGGGCTTCTTCCAAGCGATCGTTCGAAACCATGAACAAACGAATGCAAAAAATAGACAGTGGATATAAGGCTACGAGTAAAGGTCTATAATCTGCGTCTGTCTGGTCCATGCTGGAACCACACCAAAGGACGAAACTTCCGCACAATCCCACAACCCCCCAAACAACTCCCCTGAAATCTGGTCTTGGGTAGTAAACTACCTGACCCCCGGACTCCTGTATTTATCCTATCCATGCAGTCGCCAACAAAAGACAGCCGTTTCGGGTCAGTCATTTCCAGTTCAAGACATGACATTCCCCGCCACAGTACAAGCCACTCAAGTAGCGGCAGGTGCAGGAGCTTCGTTGGGAGCCGCGGCGGGAGCGGCAGCATCGGTGGCTGCCGAAGCGGCGGGGGCGACAGGGGTGGCCTTCTTCTGTCCAAGCTCCCACTTGGCCGGGTGAGCCCACTCCTTGTCGTTCCAGGGGCCAGCGTCTGACAGTTCGCAGCCGCCGGGACAGGTGCAGGTGCCACCGAGACCCTTGGGCAGGTTCTCGGCGGGAATCTGGGCGAGGAGCTCCTTCTGGTAGCCGCCGCCGAGGATGTGGATCTTCTGCACCGTAACGGGATCGAGCCAACCCTTGACCATACCCCAGACGCCGCTGAAGCCCCAGGGGGCGTTTATGATGTACAGGCGGCCGAGGCGCTCCGGGTAGTAGTTTTGCGACATGTTGGAGGCCGCCTTGACGTAGCCGTAAACCTGCGACGCCTTGGAGATGCCGACGCCCTTGAGGTCCATGATGGTGCAGCATGTCTCGAGGAGGTGGCCGGCCTTGCGACTGCACGCCGGCAGACGGGGGTCGGCCACGCGCTCGTACTCGACTGCCAGGTTCGTCAGCATGCGGTCCTGCGTTGTGATCTTGTTCATGGCGTTGATGTCGGCGTTGCCCAGCTGCTCGATGTAGACGGGTCGGCCATCCTGTGCGAGGGATTGAAAAGGTCAGCAGCAAGGTCAGGCCAAGTGTGGGCAGTCACCTATGGCTGGCTTCCGTCATACCTTGTCCGTCTTGTGGTAGTACTGTGGGTAGTACTTGAAGATCTCGGCCTTCTCGGGGTACTCCCAGGTCGGCAGAATCTCGTCGAGCTTGGTCTCCTTCCGCCACTTTTCACAGTCGACGAACCTAGAAGCAGGAGCGGAATGTGGTCAGCGCCGCTTTATCTATATCTAGGCGAGGCGGGTAGCGGCGCCCAAAGAGGCAAACTCACATCTTGAGGGCTAGATTGACGTCAAACTTGCGCGCACGGAGGAAGCGTAGCTATTTCCAACAAGTTTGCTTTCGTCAGTCCACTGGGTCCATTCCAATTCCTGCCATCACCTGCATCTCACCCGACAAGTATCTTTCGGCCCGCCAAACTCCAGGTCGTATGCTTCTTCTTCTTCTTCATCTTGGACGGACGCCATACCAGAGTGAGAGTGTCGAGTCGTTCGGTCAGGCCCTGCGACTCAAGCATAAGCCTCAACTGCGAGACCTGTGCTTGCTGCTCGGCTGTCAGGTAGCCCGGGTGGCCCGGGGCGGCCACGGGTGCGACCAACGGAAAGTCGTAGTCGTCATATTTGGGGTCAAGTTGGAGAGGAGTCGTCTTGGACCCTGCGGCGGCGGCGGCGGCCATGATGGGCTTTTTTATTTATGGGGGTTTTTTTGGCCTAGTGTATCGGGCGTTGGACGTCAAAAGGAGTGGAGGTGGTGTTTGTCGTTACTCTTGATAGCCGAGGGTGCACAAGCTATCAAGTGCTTTGGCGTGAAATGAGGATCGAGGTGTGCAATTCAAAAGAGAATAAGAAAAAATATTAAATAAAAAAAGGAGGTATGGAGAGGGTGTGGCGCAACAACTGTCAGTGGTGGCTCGATTCGGCTGAGGCAAACGAGATGCAGGAAATCAGGGGCGGGTTTCCCGGAGACTTGTGGTCGGGACGGGGTGCAGAACAGAACTGGCGGTCTGTCACGTAAGGGGAAGAATACGTCAAGTCTTTACAAAATCAAAAAAAAAAATCCAGGGCTGAAGCGGGAGCGGTTTGAATTAATGCCGTGTGCTCGCTTGTTTTCAAGACACCCTGAGATTTTGTTCGTTCTTTGGATGTTGCAACAGACGAGATGGAGAGAGCCTGGCTCGGCTCGTCTATTCTAGACTAGGCCTGGGACACGAATGCAACGGGCCCCCGGTCATGTCATGTCATCGAGGGGTCACCGCAGGTTGTATCTCCACCCCGCATCCGGGCTACGCTAATTACGTGCCGTTGTAATATAGCTCTGCAGTGGCTTACATAATTAACAATACACATATACGGCCAACGAGGCTCAGGCTGTGGCTTTGCCATTGGAAGTAATACCTCAAGACTATCCCCGGATAATTATAACTAAGCCAAAATCAGTACGTGGCAGGGGGGCTTGGTTACTTCCACCATGTCCTCTTCGTAGACGGCAGGCATCCGGATTCCGAGACGTGATGGGCGAGCGTGCAGACCGGCAGTATGTCCATTTTCATCTGTATCATGCATGTGCTGTCAATCTGTCAATGATATCAACACCAACAGCCTAGTAACCCCCAACAGCTCTTGCTCCGACGTCAACGGCGCCATTCCCTCATCCCAAATCGCTTCCTATGCCCGTATTCCCGAAGCCCAAGCTCACAAGAAGCAACCACCTAGGACAGACCAATCATCCCCTCGCGTCGGGCCACGATGGCTGACTCTTGGTCCTTCGTCCGGTTGCTCCTCATCAGATCATCAGCCAACGGCCTGGGACCGGGTCAGGGATCGCCTGTGGATTAGCTCCCCCTCTTTAGCTTCTTCGGCCATATGCGGATAACAGCTGTTTTTTTCACCTGTCGTCTGCTTGTTCCCTCTCAAGAATCGTTGCCGGCCTTTGCACTCTCTTCCTCCTTGTGCTTGCCACCAAGCCTCTCCTCTTCTGCCTTTTCTTTCCGCTTTTGCATCACGTCCCAGTTATATACCCTCGCCAGCGCCACCTCCATAGTCTGCGCCCTTTAGTCTTTGTTCAAGCCCACGGAGGCTGCCAGTCAAAAAAAAAAAAAATTGCTTACCGTGATCTGTTCCCTCAAAAACTCCAAGTCCTCCTCGCAGTTCTGCAAGCTCTGCGTCGCAGCCTTTTGCTTCGACTCCAGTAGGTCCTCCGCCTCGCCAATGGTGTACGAGAGCATGACGTTCGCCTAGCAAATGCACAACGCATTCCCACAAAGGTCAGCACATACAACCCCTAGTAAAGAGACCGTAGCAAAGATAGCATCAAAAAGAAAAAGAAAAAAGGAAATAGAAAAACAGGATCCGGACAGCTGGGGCAGCTTACCCCGAGCCACAAGTGAACCTCGTCGGTCGGCGGTATCACGGCCTTGGTATACAGCGTGTCGTCGAGCTCAAACGACGTCTCGATCGGGTCGTCTCCTTCCTTGCGCAGCTTCAGGAACCGCACCGTCTCGAGCGTCTTTTCAATGTCGGGCAGCTTGCCCTTGAGCCCAGCCACGCGGCGCTGCAGGTTGAGCTCCATGAACTGGTATTTTCTGCGGGGGTTTTTTTTTGTTAGACCATTTTGCAAGTCCTCATATGTAGGGTTACAAAAGAAAAAAGACAACATACGATATCATCTCTTGGAACCGGACTAGCGTCGCCTCAACGTCTGCCCGACTCGTAATGTAATCCTCCACTTTGTCCACAAAGGGTGCCTTGGGGATCCCACGCGGGTTTGATGTCGCGCTGCCATCGTCGCTATCGGGTTTGGTTTGCTTGAGTCGTCAGCTTCCTTTCTTTTATATTGGTTTCCCAGTTTCCCTCCCCCCAAGACCCAAATCTCAACTACGGTCCGAGACAACGCCAGGAATAGAAAATAAGAAGAGAAAAAAAAGGCCTGCCTTCACCCGGCGACGTACCCTGCCGCTACCGCGACGTCCTTTCCTTTTTCCGACATTTTTTTGTTTTCTTTTTGGCGCCCGCCTCCCCGCGTTCGGGAACAAAGGGGGGAAATAGCTGAGCTTCGTCCGCTTTTCTGTATTTTTTTTTTTATTTCCGCCTTCCTCTTTTTTCCCCCTCTTCAGCTCCAAGATATTTCCACCCCCTTTCTCCCTGGGAAGATTTGTGCGCCGCCTGGGACGGTATGTGTGATTCGTAGATCGCTTCCGTAAGGGCAGAGGGAGTCAAACTAGGCGCCCTGGCCGGTCTTTCGTTCGTTTGGGGGCACCTGGATTATACAATGCCGTTTCGTCGGGTATGAATGGCCGCTGGTCGTCCGGCGCAATGATGTTATGGGGTCACTTGCTCGCTTGTCAAGTCGTCTAGGAGATTACTGTACTGGTTATCGTCGTTCAAATTGCGTTCGCAGCTTAAGCCGCAAAAAAGAAGAAAAAAAGGTACAGTTCAGGGAGCTGCGACTACCTAGGTTTTGATTGCTTCTCCACATTGAAGTGGTGTTTGGTGGGGTAGCTTCGCTCTCGTGCCGCCGTTTAACAGCTTTGAATCCTGGCGGGGTATTTGCTTGAAGTAACAACATCTCCCTCTCGATAACATAACTTTCAACCAAAACATCACCCTGGATCAGGTGTACGTACAGTAGGTTGCCCGTCCTTTGGTCTCCCAAGAGCCTGGTATTGCGCAGTACACCATAATCAAATGGTATTCTAAATTTCCCAATGCATAGCCCTCAGCAAAATACGATGATGATGCCCATAAGACGCTTTTCTCCAACGTCAAACCATATGCATATGCAAAAAAAGTACCCACCAAAGATTTGCGCCGTTCGCCATCCCATGGTATCAAATTGGATGACAGTATTAAACACAAAAAAGAAAAAAAGAGGTAAAAGCGAGGGACAATCATCCACATGTAAAACAAACAGCGAGCCAAGATCGCACCGCATAGGCATCATTATCATCTCTGAATCGGCATATTCAATCCTCCGCGCTGCTGTTGTAACCACTCTCTGCTCCGCCAGCAGTGGCCACCGAGCTCTGCGTCCGAGCGTCAACTGGCTTTCGTGAAGCGCTTTCAGTTTCGGCCTGTGGACGCCTCACCAGGCCGCTGCGCAGGTGCATGTCCACACTCTGCTGCTTGCCTACAGGGTTCTTCTTGCCAACCCCAGACAAAACGCCTGGGTTGTCCGATTCTGCCTCGTCCTCCTCGTCGCTCGGCGAAAGTTCTTGTCCTTCGGGGTAGGCCGAGTCCAAATACAGCGAGTTAGACTCGTTTCGATACAAGCTTGGCCTGGTGGTGGTCGGAGGGTAATACGATCGTGATGGCCTGCCAGCCTGGCCGGTAGGCTCTACCTCCGACTCTGAAAACTGGCTATCATCATTCCCAGTGTCCGAAGAACTTGTGCTGAAAGGCGGCACGAACGAAGCTGCTGGTGGCAGTGGCACGGGATCCAGCCGGTTGAGCCTGTATGATTTGTATTGTATCCTATCGGGTCGACGCATCTTTCGACGAACCGGCCTGGCAGGCTCTGGGGACGTTGTCTTCGACAACTTCACACGCTGCAAGATAGACGCCATGTTACTGTCATGACGTTCTCGGTGTGGCGTCTTGCGATGGCTGCCGTTGTGCTTGACTTGTGGATCACAGCGGCGATGCGTCACAACGACCACAAGGAAATGATCCTCGGGTTGAACTCCCCCAAGACCGAATGCTTCCAAGCAAGGTAGATCAGGTTTCGACCCAGTCTCACTGTGCGATGCCTCCCACCGGAGGTCGTCATCCGAGTCGCTGCTGACATCAGCCATGGAGTCATCCGAAGCGTCGCCTGAGCCTTCTCGGGACTCAGTCGCAAGCTTGATGTCCGGTGGGTTGTTACTGAAGGGCCGATATGGTAATGAAGATCCCGACAGTGTCCTAGTGAAAACGGGCGCAGGGCTTGGACCTCCTCGTGAAACCGTTGCCATGTTGGTCGACGCCATGTACGTTGCGGGCGAGATATCCCCTAAGTCGCCCGACAAATCCGTGCAGAAGGGCGCACCAGTGTAATAAACAATGGCTCCGTCAATCCGGCGCCGCTTCCGGGGCGACGAGCCGGACCCGCTGTAGCCCCAGCCTGAGGTGCGGCCGTTCTCAAAGTTGCTTTCTTCCACGCCCGAAGCCTGCGCACTCGACCCCTCCTCGCCTGATGTTTCGAACGATGGCTGTTGAATGAACATAGGCTTGTAGTGCACGCTCGCAGAAGACCTGGTGGTTTCCCGGGCAATCTTGGACACATGTGGAGGCCCAGTAGGCTCGTCCTCAATGTATTTCCTCTTCTTGCCAGGGCTGCCACTCTTGTCAGAACCGTCATCCTCATCCGACAGTCTGCCCCTGGATGAGTTTGTGCCACTGTCGCTGCTGAATCTTGTTCCATCAGTTCCACCACGCCACCTGATTTTCTGCCCGTCGGGTGACAGCTGAAACTTGGTACTTTTTGATGACACGGCAGCTCTGATGAATGCGGGAGTGACGTTGATGATGTGCAACTGTGCCAAATTACACAGCAGGTTCAGATAAACCCAGCCGTCAGCGTCCACAGAGACGTTCACCGGGTTTGCCTTGGATCCTGCCTGGAGAGCAGGCGGTACCATGCCCAAATGACGGATGTAGTCCATATTCTCGGACGGTACTTGGACCCTATCTGGGTCCAAATCCAATGGTCTTGTCGGCCGTTGCTCTGATGCTTGTTGTTCCTGTGGCGAGCTGCGACTTCCACTGCCACTTCCGTTGCCACTGCCGCTGCAGTGACCGCTCCCGCTACCAGACCCGCTCCCACCGTCTCCGTGAGACTGAGAGTTTGAGGATCCACCATGTTCCCTCGTTCGCTTCTTGTCCTTGACTTGGATCTGCGCCTCTCGTGACGCCTCCCTTCCCCTGGATCCGTCGCCCTCGCCAGCCGGCTCAGTCTTTGTTACTGTTCGCTCGGTTCGGTCGGCCTTCCCGATAGTCGGTCCATTCATCTCACCGGTAAAAAGCTGCTCCAGACGCCGCACAACCAGTTTCTGCTTGTCCCGCTCCGTCATGGCCAGGTAACGCGGGTATAGACCTTCGGGGATGTCCTCGAGATAGCTCTGCACCTTCTGGTTTGCAGATCTCGAGTTGCTGGTTAAGGTTGCTCGCCCGTTCTGCGACTTTCCCTGTGACTGATGTGACTGATTGGCTGTACTGGCTTCTGTCGACATGGATGCATATGCGGAGTCGACCGGCCGCGAGTTGGAAGATGATGAAGATGCATGTTTCGACGTCGCCCCAACGGACGACTTGATCTTGCCGTTTTTCGACGGCTTCTTGGCCCCTCTTGATGTGTCTGTGGAGCCCTCGAGCGTGGAAGCGAAATCCCGCAGGGTGGCCTCCAACTCCCTCTTCTTGTATCCGGGAAGTCCGTGTACTTTGATCTCAAAGAGCTTGTCCTTCCTCATGAGATCAGTGCCAAACTGCTTATATCTTTTCAGTTCCTCCTTGAGTCGTTTGTTCTCTATCGTGAGATCGTCGATAACACTCCTGTACTCATCGGCGCTGCTGCTTTGTGTCACTGTGGGTCTCAGGGAGGGGTTGATGGTGGCTTGGGGGAAAACCACGTTTCCCAGGTTTGCACTGTTAGCCAGTAGGGTGTCGTTGTTTGGTGAGTCCGATGTCCGTTGGAAGTACGGCGAGTCGACTGTTCGCCAGGGTTTTGGTCAGCCCATTCGTTCTCGATATCAAAATCAATAAAATCTTTTTGAAATTTGATAAAGCTCAGACCCGCTTGGGGTGGGAACGTACCTTCCATGTTGTTCATATCATAGCTGGGGTTTTGGTTGGACTGGTTAAACCACTGCCTCGGGTCACTGTTTCCCGTCTCGTTACTCTCGTCTGTCGAATTTCGCCGTAGGCGGCTCGGCGACCCAGATGCGTTGTCGTCGTCGCCGCCGCCCGGTGAAGCATCGTGGACGGGCTTTGTTTTCTCTGGCCTTTGAGAAGTTGTTGGTGGTGACCTACGAGGCAGTGGGTGACCTTGTTCCGAGAGGTCGACCGCTTTCGGCAAGCTAACCATGCTGGTCTGCCATGCACAAGACGATAAATCCCCGGAGGGGCGGAAACCACAGGAGTCGACCAGGCACTCGGAGGTCGAGTCGCTCAGATCAACATCTGCAACTGGGCTGCGGCCAGTTAGGTTGTGCTCCACTGTGTGAACCATTTGCTTTGTTAGCCGGTGTTGGATGGTGGAGGCTTCGAAAGAGGAGTTTTGCTGGGACAACGCCGGCGCCGGCGGACTATAATATCCGTGGCTTGGTAGGGGAAAAGACAAAAAAAGATACAGTTTTGTGACAGGAGACAGGGAATGTGGAGCGGAGGCAGCTCCAGAAACAGGAACAGAGAAGGTCGACCAGGTCCTGGGGCCTTCATCAGAGTAGGAATACTCACCAACAGCAGGAACTGTTACGTTGCAAGCAAGATGCGAGGTTTGGCAGTGATCGCCGTGGTTGTTGCGCGTGGGACCTTTCTTGGTCGGGTGGAGTTTGACGATGCTGGGCTTGGGGAGGGGGGTTTCCTTGGAGGTGAAGGTGAAGGTGTGTGTGTGTTGTGTTGTGTTGTGTTGTGTATCTTGTGTTGTCTGGTGTGCGTGGTGGTTGTCGGCGCAGCTGTAGAGGGTGCTGTAGAGGGTAGTATACTATTTGGATTTCCAAAGGGAGCAGGCCATGCGCCACAGCAGCATCCTGTCGATAAAGGTGAACATTCCCAGAAGCGGAAGGACTGAAGTCTGAGGGGGAGAGAAAGGAAGCGGCCCAGCCAGGGTTGTAGTCGAGCGACAGACAGCCAGACACAGCAAGACGGCCATAGTAGATGGAGTGTGCGTTCGCCGTGATCTGCACCGTTCTGTGGTGTTCCAAGCCCGCGCATTTCTTCGATCTCCTCTGTTGCCCCGATTCGCAACTGGTGGGTCTTGCTGGCGGGATCGAGAAATTCTTAAGGCACGCCCGGGGGGTTTGGATTGGAGGGAAGCGGAGGGGAGCTGTCAAAGTCACGTGCATGTGGGGCTGAGCGACCATCGCGATGATAGCATAGTTAGTGTACATAGGGCAACGTGATATCAATTGTTCCATGGTATTTGGGCGCTGCCAGTCGCTACTATGTATTCCCGTCCATCAATCTACCAATCCTTTTCCCAGCTGGCAATGAACATAAAACGGCAACTATCTTTAAACATGAAAGCCAAAAACATAATACGACTTACCCGTTGGACGGTATAAATCAAGTCTTTCCCATGAATTGTTTTGATATTGGGAGCAAGCTCTCGCTAACACAGGGGCACACAGGGACAAGGGGGCGTGTGCAGGGGAAAAAAAAAAAAAACATTCGATCGAGGGATTCTTATTCGCCGCTGCTCACACCCCCACAATATACCGAGAGCTCGATGTCAAGCCTTTGGCCGATGGTAGTTCTAGAGCGCCGGGGAGAGGAGCTGTTATTGGGAAAAGCACCCTCACCACCCCAGCCCGCCTATTCCTACGTACCTCCGTCTGGTGCATAATTAATACCTGGTCACCGGGAAAAGTGAAATAAAATAAAAACAAAAGGGCAATTGTTTCCAGATCATGTTTTTGGCCTGCTCATCGTTTTTCCCATTTCTCTTTTTCAGATTGTTTCTCTTTGTCTCTTTTTCAAACATAGTCAATGTTAATTAGACTCTTGCTCCTCTCGGCAGAAATCATAACACTATATACAAAGCAATACTGCGCTCCTTGACCTCTCTTTACCTTCATCAGCTGAGCCGAGGAGAACATCATCATCATCACCGGCCGCTCTAGGTCAAAAGGGGGCGTCCGTGGTAGTTATGATCCGTGGCAGTTATGATGCAACTGTACAGGAAGTTTCTCACCCTCATTGTCTCTCGCTGTGTGTCTCTGGTGCGTTGCCGGCCGGCAGAACGAAAGCTCATCGGGATCTTTGACGGCAAATCCATGGTAAGTGGGTAAATGGGAGTTAAGTATCTTTTTTTTTCGCTTGTCATTTTCGGGCCCTGTAGGTGACATCGTAAGCGGACTGTACCGGTGTTTCGTAGCTTGGCTACCTCATCTCGAGCGTCTCTGGGGACAACCATCCCACAATGCCGGCGGCCTTACAATAACACACCGCGTTGTGGCAGAAAACCGAACTGACATCCATTGGCATGACGTACATAGATAAGGTACACGTACAAGGTACACGTAGTGCTGCTTTTAGACTAGTCTAGTATCTTTTGTGAGGGGCTTGTTTTTATTTTTTTCAGGGTCTTTTTCCCTTATTCATAATTAGCCACTTTTTCCTTCGATTCGCCACAGGGCTGGGTGGCTCAATATCTTGTTCTCCCCTAGAAACAAGCCCAGCCCCCCTTACTAATCTCTACCTATCTTAGCATCATGTACATACTAGAAGAATTTCGAACCTAGTCGTCGTCGCCATAACATCACGGATGTGATTTTCTCCAGACCGCAAACCTGCTATGACTAGGCCTCTCGTAATACTTTTGACTCGCCCAAAGTGCACCCATATATGCGTACTTTTGTCGGTATCAAGCATTAACGTCAACGTGAGCGTGAACCCTCCTTTTGATGCATTTTATTTAACTTCTTGTGAGAATTTTGTCCAAGACAGAAGCCCCCCCCCCAAATCCCACGCCGGCCCCAGATGAGCCGAATGAGCCGTCCAGTGACCAACACCCAACCCCCCTGCACCTCCTTGTACATCTGCAAGTAAGGGAATATGGGTGTGGTACCTGCTGATCTTTGATATCGAACGCCCCAGCGAACGATCTAACCCCCGTGAACAAAAAGGGAAGAGGGATCCAAACGAGAAAAAAAAGGGGTCCATGAGGCTGAAGGCCGCGTGCAGCAGCAATAAAAAATGACCATGTTTAGTCTCCGAGGGAAAAAAAAAGGAAGAAAAAAAAAGATTTACACTAAAAAGGGGGACTCATCCCAAACTTCCCAAACGCCAACTTACCAATTCTGACGAGTCAAAATGAGACGATTCCCAAAGGCTCGCCATCCGGACTTGTCATCGGGGCGAAGAACAAATTTAAAAGTGGCACTTTGACCCTTAGCCCCGGGTGTGGCCATGTGCGACCCGACCCCGAGCATTGCAGATCTCGAGATAGTCGCGCGTTCCCCGAAGATCGCTTGGCTTTTTTTTTTTCTTTCTTCGCTCATGAGTGGGTAGCTTAGCTATTAATAAATGTCCCTTGGTAAAACGAGGCAAGGCAAGGTATATGATCAATAAAGTCCAAGACATTTGGAGTAAATATGAAAATAAGCATGAGCTGCCGGGCTTTAGGTTTGACGCCATCCAACTCGTCCCATGTTGCGGTTCGGATATTGAGTTTTACAATACAACCAACCTATTTGGGATATAAAATAGGTATTTCCTTAGAGACGTATACCCGCGTGGGCTTTGCCACCACGACCTCGCCCGCATGGAAAAGGTCTAGTCTAGATGTGATGATTGCTTCTGACAACCATTGGCCCGAGAACCTGGCTCGGCTGGGTTTTGGTAATTAGCAGGAGAGGTCCTTGCCACTCATCTCACCGCCGCCGCCATCGGATAGCGACACCTTCGGCGACTGCACGCATGGAAATTGTCACGATAAATTTCAAATGCAGTGATCAAAACCATTGAATCTCACCTATGTTACGGGACCTTTTGTTTTGTTTTTTCCTTGGTAAAACTTTGCACTCTATCAATGCCTTTCTTATTGATTTACTTTATACTTCTGTGTATCCCCTCGCCTTTATCCTCGTTCCTCGTTCCCTTTCTATGCACCATCGTTTCTAACTTGTTGGTATCCTCTGCAACGCATACAATCCCGTCAACCCAGTCAACCGCGCCAAACTCCCCAAAACTGCACCGTCCGTCAAATACTCAACAAAAAAGCGCTTATTCCTTGACCAGCAAGTTCTCGCCCGTCATTTCCTCGGGCTGAGGCAGACCCATGCTGGCCAGAACGGTCGGCGCAACGTCGCCCAGAACGCCACCCACCTTTTTCAAGCTCCAGCCCTCGGGCGCATTGGCCATGATGAAGGGCACCTTGTTGGTCGTGTGAGACGTCTTGGGCTTGCCGTCGGGGAATTTCATCTCCTCGGCGTTGCCATGGTCAGATGTGATGAAGAGAATGTAGTTGTGCTTCTTGCATGCCTCATAGATCTTGCCAATAGCCTTATCCGTCGCCGCACACCCAACAATGGCTGCCTCGTACACACCCGTGTGACCGACCATGTCGGGCGGTGCAAAGTTGTTCATGACAAACGGGAACTTTTGCTCGCCCAGCCGCTTTGCCACCTGGTCAGCGACGCCGTCTGCCGACATCTCTGGTGCCTTGTCATAGGTGGCGACGCTCTTGTTGGATGGAACCAAATCCTGGCTCTCGTCGCGCTCCTCAAGCGCAAACACCTTCTCCACCCCGCCGTTGAAGAAGAAGGTGACGTGGGCGTACTTTTCAGTCTCAGCAACGTGCACCTGTGGCACTCCCTGCTTGCCTAACCACTCTGCCAGCACGTTACCCATCTTCTGCGGCTCAAAGGCGACATCGAAGGGGTAGTCGACCTTGTAGCGGGTCATGCTGACAAGATTGATCTTGGGGTAGGGGAAGTCGGGCCTCGGCGACCTGTCGACATCGCCGAGCAGTTGGGTGATCTGGCGTACTCGGTCGGATCGGTAGTTGAAGAAAAAGACGTTGTCGCCGTCTTGAGATGAGGTGTTATCGTTAGCAATGACTTGTCAGACACGTGGGGCCAGGATCTGTTCGCTCACCCTTGAGACGTCCCTCATCACCTCCGACAATGATGGGCTTAAGGAACTCGTCGTTCTCGCCCTTTTCGTAGCGTTCTTTGACCGTCTTGACGGGGTCTTCGCTGGCCTCGCCCTCGCCCAGTACTAGACCCTTCATCGCAAGCTCAACCCTCTCCCACCTCTTGTCCCTGTCCATGGCGTAGTACCTGCCGACCACTGTGGCAATCTGCCCAACGCCAATCTCCTTGGTCTTTTGAAGGAGCTCCTCCATGTAGCCGACACCAGACTTGGGATCCGTGTCCCGACCATCGCCGAAAAAGTGGATAAAGACTTTGGGGATACCGGCAGCCTTGGCGGCCTCGAGGAGCGAGTAGAGGTGGTCTTGCTTGGAATGCTTTGAGGAGGTCAGCATCGACTTCAAGACGGAATACAGTCCGACGATGACGGCTTACAACACCTCCGTGGGAGACAAGACCGCATAGATGGAGACGGCCGTTCCCATTCTTGGCGGCCTGCAAGGTCTTCGAGATGACGTCGTTCTTGCTGAAGTTGCCAGTCTTGATGGACTGGTCGATGCGCACGACGTCCTGCCAGACGACTCTGCCAGCGCCGATGTTGAGATGGCCAACTTCAGAGTTGCCCATCAGGCCCTCGGGCAGGCCGACGGCAAGCGAGGAGGCGTCGAGCTCCACGTAGCCTGTCTTGCTCTGAGCAAAGGCATCCATCACTGGCGTCTCAGCCGCGGCGATGGCATCTCCGTTCTTGGGAGACTCCTCGGACGGAATGCCCCATCCGTCAATCACGACTATACATCCGCAAAAGCATAAAGATTAGCCAGCAAACCTCCAAGTAGGCCAGGATGTAGGCGATGGCGAGAAAGTAGTCCGGGGCCCTGACGCCTCTGCGACGACTGCCCAGGGACGTATTTTCAATTTCATCCGCCATAGTTTGGGATCAAGAATGCAGCGCGAAGCCGTTGCGCAGTGATGCTCATTTTCCGAGGCTGAGGCTGACTGTTGAGTGAAGGTGAGGCTATTTGGAGGGGCATTGAAATCGGGACAGATCCAAGTCGCACGTACTTAGACAGGCATTATGCTCCACTTTGGACATCCTGTAAGCTTATCACGAGGGTTCGACTTGTAGGTTTATAGACTCGTAGGTAAGGTAGACAGGGCAGACAGCAATGAATGTCAATGTAGGTAAAGTCAACGCGGACGATGGGTATTTTGCGTGATTTAACACATCAACAAGACAGAAACACACAGAAGCACTCCCAGTCACAGGGTTATCAAGTTCAGAATTGTCAAGAAAGGTGGGGTTTGCCTGCCCCAAATGATGCCTTCTCAACGATTGGTGTACAGTCTCGAGATGTGGGATGTTACTGTGGGAGAGCTCTAGTGGGGCCATGATGTAATAGCACTCGCCCGCGCGTACGCACTGCGGAAAAACAATTGTTGTTGACTGAGGGGTCCGTACAGTGTGTACATTCGACAACAAGGCTTTGGTTGGTAGTCTGGGACAACGCATTCGACGACGAAACAACCCCCAAAGCCAATCAATCATCCAAACACCCGAACCCACGCACCTGCTTCACCGGTTAACAGTGGATAGCCGTTGATCGATAACGCACACCGAAGCTGCTATCGTCATACATCAATTGGTTTTTGATTGCCCGCTATAGCTATACGCATTGATTCGGCCAGCGCAGCCATCTACGGACGAGCAGCCGCTAAAAACAAGCCAGTAACAACCCCCCCCCAGCCGAAAAGAAAGCAACAATGCCCGCCC
>JASAOQ010005446.1:2179-27122 GCA_031306065.1 Pseudopyricularia cyperi | reverse complement strand
GAACTAGCAGAGGGAAAAAAAAAAAAAAAAAAAAAAAAACGATACGACGTACATAGTACGTGGATGGGGCTCTTCCGCCGAGTCCTAGCGGTGACGTGGGCTCTTGGCTCCCCGTGGCTGAGTTGGGTAGAGACGTAATGTTCTTTAACAGACTTTATTACAATGCGGGGATATTTTTCTCTTGGTCCCAACCGAACTTTTCCATAGGCCAAACAAAAAAGACAGACGAAAAGATAGACAGACTCAGGGGTTGAAGCATCATGGGATGGGGAAAAAAGGGAGTGTGTGACGTCAACTGCCTGTGGTGCTTGGCTGGGCCTCACTGTAATTACTATGGGTGATATCAAGGGGTTTTCTGGTTACGGTACCTAGCTTAGCTGATAGTGGGGCTAGCCTTAGCCATTGGTGCTTTGATTGGTAAGTACCTTAGGGAATTGACGTGACCTTTGGGCTGCGCGATCGTCGGATGCTGTCCGATCCATACATACTACGCACTAATTATACTATGCTATGGTAGTAGCGCTGACCTAGTCTAGGCTCCGCCAACTCCCATTCATACTGCTTTGTGTTTTTACCATTGTTACTACAATAGTATTACGGCTAACTCACGTGGAATCAGTTACACAGAATACCACATCGCCCATGTAAGGGGTTAACACGTTGTCATATGTGTGTGTGACTTTGGATACACGCACGGTATTTGGAGAACGAGTCTCTGTTCTCCCTTGGCTTCTCCTTTTGTTTCCCTTTAATGTAATGTCAAGACAGAACCCTTTTATCTCGATTCGAAACAGCAAACCCCCTCTATCTGTGGGGGTCCGAGGAAAATGTTCATGCCACAGGGCTGAGAGCTGAAGTGCATGGCTGCCGACCAAGGCCCAAGCAACCCCTACCGATGCAATGCGGGCCATTCTTTCCTGAATCAAGGATCCTTGCTCAAAGTGGTTGGGATGTTTGTATTTATGATTTGGCGAACACTTGGAAATCCGGTATATTACTACTTCATACTGTGTAAGTAGTAGTCTAGACTAGGGATGTACTATACACTATACATCGTATTTACTGTGACCATATAGTGCAGCTTAGGTCCCATGGGTAACAATTGAGCTCCAACGAGCTCCAACGTCCGTTCCAGCTCTTTGGAAAGTACTTGATAACCACCTATTGAATTTGAATCTTTTAGTGTATGACCAAAGGAAACCGACCCTAACCCTTGTCTGGTTAGTTTTTGTACCTTCTGACGCATGCAGCTAACCGGCGGGACTCGGTAGGGGACTGCAAATACTCTTAGTTACGGCAGACAAGATGTCTTGGTGAAATATTCATAATATATCTCCAACAGTTCCACGTGAGTGTCGCGTGCAGCGTACACAAAGCTGCGTAGTTCTAGCCCGCAGTAGCAGCCCGTCCTGGTAGGGAGGTTCAACTCGGCAATGCCCGCAGCCGAAGCGGCTTGGCGGCCGAATGAATACAGGGTAGGGGCTTTACGAGGTATAATTAATATGAATTGCAAATAGCCTTTCGCACGTACACTCAGTTGCAGATTTTGGAGATAACTACCTACCTAGGTACCCATTATGGTCACGTGAAACCAAATGGAGTGAAATGAAAATGTCCCTCACTGCTATCGGCGTCCTCCGAAAGCACGGCTCGATTTAGGCGCAGGTCGGTACCACGATTGGAATACAATGACGGGAGACGGGAGAACCAAGCGCCGACGCTGATCCCGATGGAGGGTCATCAGGCCAATGTCGAGAGGCGCCAAGGGGCAGCAAGAGTAAAAGATGGTGTCGTCGGCGTGGGCGTTTAGGAGTTCGTCCCATGATAATGGATGGGCGGGCAGGCATCCCTTGAGCCTTTTAGCCAGTAGACTTGAATTCTCTAATCCAACCACAGTCGCATTTTGCATCGCATTCAATTAATATTTGACATTGCGGGGAGATAAGAGTCTCCAAGCGAGTGCAAGGGGGGGTAGCAACCAGAAAAAGAAAAAAAGAAAAGAAATCGATGCTGTGAGAGCCCGGAGAGACACCAAGGATGCATGCATGTGCCAGGGCTAGCTGAGTTGAATACCTACAGATTGGAAAAAAAGAAAACAACAACAAAGAGAAGCACAAAAACACTGGGTTCACCAAGACGGTTGCGATAAATTCAGCATCCTTCAATCTGCTTTTGCTGTCGATCCTCGGCCTCGACCTCGAGTCGAGTCTTGGCTATCGCCCACACCCCCTCCTTCGCTACCCAAATGCATACGCCGGCCGGCTCAGGGTCTCCGAAAAACGGCAGGCAACGAATCGGATTGCAGTTTTACATATCGATGCTACCCTGGGGCCGTATCGCAAGCGGGGATGATGGAGAAAAGACAGTGATAACCGTGGATGCAGCGCGTCCTGGCTGGGCGATGTTCGGTCCGGACGAGAAACGCGGCCATACAGGATAAGATGATAGATATGTTGTCCAATCTGTACAAGACAGACTTGGGGGCAAAAAAAAAAAAAACATTTCTCTCCCCACACGCCCAACCACCCCCAGTCCCTCTTGCGATCTTTGCTTTTCCTCTCGCAGAGTGCCAACGCCCATCCGTGCCTGTTCTCTTCGTCCATGTCCGTCCTTGGGTAGGTATCTGTTAGCTTTCCAACTCTTTCAACAAAAGCTACCAGAGACTTAGTCTCGAGGAGCGGGCTTCGCCCTCTCTCACCCCAGCCTCACTCACCCACCCAAGCGTCAATCGATTTTCTCTCCTCCGTCCGCCGAAGCCATGGATGAAGATCGCGCCCTACCCGCAGAGGCCATGCCGGTCTCGACGCCTCGGAGGTCCCTAGGCGACTATGTGAGGCGTGTCAAGAGGTCCCTCACCACCCGCGAGGGCCTCGTCGGAAACTACGACTACAAGTACCTATTCACGCCGAGGCTGCCCTTCGTCAAGACGACCCCCAGGGTCCCGCCCTTCTTTGGCCTCGACGACCACATGCCCATCATGCTCGCCATGCTGCTAGGCTTCCAGCACGCCCTGGCCATGTTGGCCGGCCTCATCACCGTCCCGCTGCTGCTCTCGGGCGCCTCGGGCGCCAACCTGCCCGTCCAGTCCCAGCAGTACCTCGTCTCGGCCGTCATGATCGTCGCCGGCATCCTGTCCACCATCCAAATCACGCGGTTCCACATCTTCAAGTCGCCCTTCTACGTCGGCACGGGCCTCATCTCCGTCGTCGGCTGTTCCTTTGCCGTCATCTCCGTCGGCACCGGCGGCATCAGGCAGATGTACGCCAGCGGCTTCTGCCCGTCCAACGCAGACGGCACCCCGGCCCCGTGTCCTGACGCTTACGGCGCCCTCCTGGGCACCGCCGCCGTGGCTGCGCTGCTCGAGGTCTTTCTGTCCTTCTTGCCGCCAAAGGTCGTGCTGCGCATCTTCCCGCCCATCGTGACCGGGCCCACGGTGATGCTTATCGGAATGTGGGTTTTACCTAGCTACAGAGCACAGCAGCTCTGATTTTTGACGATTTCCAGACTTGCTGACTCCTCCAATTGTCTACAGCAACCTTGTCAAGTCTGGATTCACCAACTGGGCTGGCGGCACTGGTCCATGCAGCGGTACCAACCCGGCGCCCTTCTTTGCCAGGTGCCCCAACATCAACGCGCCGCACGCTCTCCCGTGGGGGAGCGCAGAGTATCTCGGTAAGCATTCTTGAAGACACGCCTCCTCCTCTTGTTATTTTCAACACTTGCCCAACCCTGGCCTTCACAGAAACTGACACTTCCGCTCTTTCTTTTCCCCATAGGTCTCGGCTTCTCCGTCTTCGTGACAATCTTCCTCTGCGAGCGCTTCGGCGCCCCCCTCATGCAATCGGCCGCCATCATCATCGGCCTGCTCATGGGTTGCATCATCGCCGCCGCGACCGGCTACTTTGACAGCTCGGGCATCCAGAGCGCCCCCGCCGTCTCCTTCGTCTGGGTCGAGACCTTCAAGCTCCAGGTCTACCCGCCCCTCATCCTGCCCATCATGGCTGTCGTCATCATCTGCATGTGCGAGTCCATCGGCGACATCACCGCGACGTGCGACGTGAGCCGGCTCGAGGTCGAGGGCAGGATGTACGAGAGCCGCATTCAGGGTGGCGTGCTAGCGGACGGCATCAACAGTATCCTGTAAGTTTCATGACCGCGTGGACGCCCGAACAAGTGGGGGGGGGGACGGAGTGCTGATTACTGGGCCGTCGGACAGTGCCGCCCTGATGACCATCACCCCCATGACCACATACGCCCAGAACAACGGCGTTATCGCCCTGACGCGGTGTGCCAACCGCAAGGCGGGCTACTTTTGCTGGTGAGTTGTCTCGTCAGCCATCCGGCTCCACTGGAGCCGTCATTGCGACCGTTCCCGCTGACCTGCGTTCACCACAGCGCCTTTCTCATAATCATGGGCGTCTTTGCCAAGTTCGCCGCGGCCATCGTCGCGATCCCCTCCCCCGTGTTGGGCGGCATGAGTGAGTCCTCTCTCTAAACCTTCACATGCAAAGCTGCTGCAGCATGGTCGTTTTTTTTTTCTTTTTTCTTTTTTTTTTTCTGCTTTACTTTGCTAACCATGGGAAACCCCTATTCCCCCCCTTTAGCAACCTTCCTCTTCGCCTCGGTCGCCGTCTCAGGCATCGCCATTATAACCAAGGGCGTCCCCTTCAACCGTCGCAACCGCTTCATCCTGACGGCGGGTCTGACGCTCGGCTACGGCGCCACCCTGGTGCCGACCTACTTCAGCAACGTCTTCGCCCCGACAGACAATGGCTCGCTGCAGGGCTTCCTCGACGCCATCGAGCTCATCATGGAGACGGGCTTCGCCGTCGCCGCCTTCGTCTGCATGCTCTTCATCCTGCTGCTGCCCGAGGAGCTGGAGGAGGAGCAGCCGTCGCAGCGGCGGCGCGGCTCGGCAGGCGGGGACTCGTCCGCTTACTCGTCGGGCGATGCGCGCCGGGAGGGCGAGGGATCGCTGTCGGGCAAGGGTGTCGAGGGTGGGGAGCCTCGGCTTGTTGCGTCTGCTGGGGAAGCGCCATCCGGGGAGGATAAGATCAAGGGCAGCTAGCAGCCCTTGTGAGCTTTGGGCCAAAGGCTTTGGTTTGTCTGTGGCAAGGTTGTCGGCAGACTAATGTTTATACCAACGGCTTGATAGGGCGGGGATTGTGTTGCGATGTTTCTTGGAACCAGTGTGGCCGGGCTCAAGTCATCCATGCAGGAGGATACTGTTAATAAACGCCAACTTTGTACTTGTCTTCTGAAGCAAATAAACCGGAAAGTAGAATGCTTTCTAGACATTTGTTCTTTGAAGATAACGGACTTTTATATGTCCAAAAAAAAGCCCTCCTCATCCTCGACCTCCTCGGGCTGGGGCCTGCCGCCCGACCCCGTGCGTCTCTCCCAGCTCCGCAACCGCCCGCAGCAGGCGCAGCGCCTCCTCGATCGCGCCGGGCCGGTCGTTCCGGGCCGTCTCCAGCCGGTCGTAGGTCGCGCTTCATTGACTTATGAGCTTTTGGCGCTCTCATTTCTGTTGGAAGCTGGCCTTTATCGTTTTTGCGCTTTAGTCTGTGGCCTGAAAGACAAAGAGAGCTTTGCATTTGGGTCTATAGTATAGTAATTCTTTTCTTGCCGAGATCTATTTGATGTTGTTTCGACTCATTTTGACAATAGCGACGCTTTCCATTGCTTTAAGCGTAAGCTACCGTGGGCCAACTTGGCCAGGTCGGATTGTCACATTGGGACCACCAGGAACCTCAAGCAGACAGCTTAAGAGCCGGAAAATGTCAAGAGACCAGTTTCAATCACCTGATAGCCCGAGATTAAAAGTCTCCGTGGACGATATCTTGCCCAAGTGCTACATTGCCCATTGATGGAACTACTATTGTTGCAAGCTACAGCCTGTGTTCCCTCGCTCCGTTGACATTTCTTTCTTTGGCCCTGTCATTCTCTCCATCCTATCAAATGCACTAGTTCTTCTCACTTGCACTGTCGATCCGGAAAACGTGGGCTGAAGAGTCTCAGAGATCCTGAGGTTTGACCTGGTGCTCACGTTGATGGAGAATCAGAGTGACTTTTACCAAATATTGTTAAAAGAGCTATCCTTTCTTGAAACTCTCAAGAAACCAGCAAACTGGAAAGAAAGCGAGTCACAAAAGTCTTTCAACATAATACAAAGTTCTGGCACTTCTTGCACCCAACACAAAGTCATCAACGTATCGGCAACACAAGATAGCTCCCAGGTCATCAGCTTGCATAGCTGCAAGCTGAGTACTTCCACGCCATTCACCGTTCTTCTCATCCATCAAGTTCGTTCTTGGTTTCATTATCCATCTTACTACCGGTGCCGGCCCTTGCCGACCTCTGCGCTTTTCTTGTCACCGACAAGTAGACTGGACAGATCCTGGTGTGCTTATTCTACTTGTCACCCATCTCTCTTTCGCATCACACAACCGAGCCTGGTCTACATCGCTACTTTTCTGGACTTGAGATCCGTACCAGTGCCCACTCTGTAGCGTCCTCGACGCTATCAAATTTATGACTACCGCTGCGGAAGCCTCCATTGCCTGCATCACCCGGATCTTTACCATCTCGAGTGTCAGACATCTTCAAGCTTATTCGGCTTCTTCTCTTGAATCCTCTTGTCTGGCAGCTTGCGTCGGTCCTTCACAAACAATTTGAAGCCCGAACTAAATTGGGCATCTC
Organism: Pseudopyricularia cyperi; assembly: GCA_031306065.1. Taxonomy (NCBI): domain Eukaryota; kingdom Fungi; phylum Ascomycota; class Sordariomycetes; order Magnaporthales; family Pyriculariaceae; genus Pseudopyricularia; species Pseudopyricularia cyperi. The sequence goes on along the minus strand of JASAOQ010005446.1, from coordinate 20,420 downwards.
TCTACCTGGCTTTGTCTTCAATCTTCTCAAGCTATTTTTCCTCACGGCTACAAAATCTTCACATATGCTTCATCTCGGCGTCAACTCTGCTTTGGTTTCTTTCTGGTCTTCTGCTTTGAGCTGCATCCCGACGCTTGACTTTCAGTCACGCCCTCAGACTCATGCCGCAGTTGCCAACATGGACAATACAGGTACCTGTTTTCCATTGTCAAAGTCTCTGGCTGCCTCGGCTGCCTGCGCTAACATGAGTACGAAATTGTAGAGGGAATCGAGGCTGAGAATGTCATGGAGCAGCTAGTGACGCCAACCTTGAAGCGAAAGGCACAAGAAACCCTAGAAGATGAGAGGGTGCGGTTCAGCCCAAACTGCGACCTGTGCTTCAAGATTGGCGCAGAACAAGAGACATTCTGGATCCAATCTCAAACCGTCACAAAGAGCTCCAAGGTTTTTGATTGCATGCTCAACGGTCCCTTTGCTGAGCGCAAGCCAGACGATCCCAACACACTCTGGGTGGTCAAACTCCCAGATGACAGTGTGAAGGGCATGGAGGTCGTCTTGAGGATCATTCACTGGGGCCATTCCGATGTCCCCAGAAGCCTGCCATGGGATGTTCTGTTCGATACCGTTGTCGCTGCGGACAAGTACGACATGATGGACGAACTGGGTCCATCATGGCGGGACTGGATCTCAGCTACAAGGGGCTTTGGATCCATGAGAGGGCATGAAGTTGGGCTTCTTTGGGTTGCCTGGAAGGTTGGAGACCTTAATTTGTACAGGAACGCTGCCAAGGAGATACTTCCGCACATTAGCGAGAACAAAAGAGAAGACCTCAACGACAACTATCTACTCCGCCACCAGCCCCTTTCGCAGGTGAAAGGCTTCGCACTCCCAAACTCGGCTGGAATGCTGGGTAAGTACATACCCACCCGCTGCTCGCTATGTTCATTTGCCATGTCAACATCGGACTCGATACTGTCACCAAAACTAACTTAAATCGCTGATTCGAAAAAGATCCAATCTACGGAACGCGCCTCTTGGTTCTGCAAAACATCTTACGAGCCGTGCGACGGCACACAAACAATTTCAGGTCCTACAAGGGTCTTGATTCGCATCGCTGTGTAATGGACGGAACAGACGGTAGGAAAGATAAGTGTTTCTCAATCCTCGTCGGATCCTTCTGCATTCAAGAGAAATATTGGCGCAGAATCCCACGTTCCTCAAGAATGGTCCCCGAGAGCGTGATGGAGATCAAAGAACTGGTAAGACAGGCTGCAGGGTCGTTTCTAACTTTAAGAGGCCACGAGTGCTGCAGCCCTAAGAAAGCCATAATCGACGCCATGGAAGAGGCCTCGTGCTGGAGACACGGCGCTACGATTTTGGATCCAGAGCTGATATCACAATTTCGCCAACACGAAATAAGGATTCTTGAGGCAGCAACTGACACCTTGATAGGCGTTTGACCTTTGATTGCAGAGCAGCGCTTTGCGAATGGGGGCTTTGTGGTTGCGCAATAGCAGCTAGGCCGAAGAGAAGCTGCTAGATAGGAAAAGGGTGAGTTTCTGGGATTCCTGGCTTTCTTCACACAAAAGCTTTTGGTTCTTTGCTGCTTTCGGGATACTTAGCCCGCAGAGCTCTGATAGGGGATTGCTCGCTTTGGGGTCATTGGAACATACCACTCATATAGTCTTATGGGAAAGGCTGGCGGGAACAGACGCCGATGAGAGCAACAAGGTTCTGGCAGAAAGTTCAGAAGCCGAGGCGCTCTATTTGGTGCTTTCTATTTGCATTTTTTACCATCTAGCTTAACCCAGGAAATCTCATAAACAAAATCGATCTTACTTGGGAGACTCGAACCACTTCCTGGATCCTCTCTTGGTTCTTGGCTTTTCCTATTGAGTTTGAGTTGACTGTCTGTGACTGGGAGTGAAGAGGGCGACACAGCATCAAGCCGTTTGACAGATAGATGAGCAACCAAGAGCTTCTCCGGTCGTTGTTCGAGACCCTCCAATGGCTTTTAGCTTCTCTGCAAAGCGTTCTCTGGTAAAGACGATATCAAAACACAACACAATAGCAGCCTCATAGCGAGGCAGGCGTAGGGTGGTGGCGCCGAGAGAATGGGTGCCCGAGAAACGAGAATTACAGTTTGTTGGTGGCACATACCGAGCGCCGCGATATACATCCATAGATTAAATGTATATAGGTCTCATCTCGCTCAAATTGCGTGTTGACAACAAAAGGACGGTAGCTTTTGGAGGAGTTGAGTGCTTTGTTAGTCTGGTTAGTCAGGGGACCCCTTTGAAGCCCAGGAGCGCCAAGGTTACCTTTAGCTTTAGACCCTAACCCGACCTCTCTCAGCGTCTCGAGCACTATTACTGCACCGAGTGCACCTGCCCGACTGGGAAAACACGTGGGTTCACCGCAGAGATTATGGTGGTCAGCCTCAACAGGGATCCCGCCCACACGTGCAAGCAACGACTCGCTACCACGCCGTCCGTCCGCTCTCCCCCGATGTGATGTGCCGCGGTGCAGCTTTGATATGGGATGGGCTTGGGCTTGGGCTTGTCAGGTCCGACACTGAAGATCCCGGCCCTGCAAAAGGATTTCCTCCACGACAACAACCAAATATGTCCTGATGTTCCCCGGCCGGATTGGCTATATTCTCTGCCAAGACGATCAGTACCCGCTCCCGAGAGGTTGGGTGACGAGGGGAATCGCCCCAGCCATCTCAAAATCCAACTCTGGTCGCCCGTTTTACTATAATTGATGTCAACGATGAGGCAATAACTGCCATCAATGCAACTTCCCAGTAGAGCTGGCCTGTCCGGCCGGCTTGGCTTGGCGGAGCAATATAATGAGTCCATCTTGAAGTTGGATAAGAAGGGGACCAGCTCCCTGTGATGCCGCAGGTGGCCATCCTCGGGATTATCCCGGGACTCTCTGCCTTCAGCTCCCTACGACCACCTCTGCAGCCTCGCGCGGATCATCGTGTGCCTCCCATTCCTGCCGCCGTACCTATCCTTCAATCAAAATGAGAGTCAACTCCTTTCAACTGGCCCTGGCTGGGCTTGCGGCTGTGAGCAATGCCGTGCCTGTCAAACAGACCGTCAAACAGAAGCCCATGACCTCGATCCAGCTTGGACCGCGCCCCTTCTGGCTCATCGACAGCCTGGAGGACAGCCCTCTGAAGGAAAAGCTCGATCAGTGCCGGGAAATGGAGATGAAGCCGACCGCGTGGTCCATCGGCCATCGTGGCGGCGGCACCCTGCAGATTCCGGAGCACACGCTGGAATCCCACCTCGCCGGTGAGTGGCGCCGAAAAGGAGCAGCCTATGATCAAAACAGCAAAAAGAAAAAAAAGAAAAAAAAAGAAAAAAAAAAACTGACACCAAAGCCGTGACATTAGGAACGCGTATGGGAGCCGGCATCCAAGAGTGCGATGTTGCCTTCACCAGCGACCTGGAGCTCGTCTGCCGTCACTCGCAGTGTGACCTGCACACGACGACCAACATCGTCAACATCCCAGAGCTCAACGCCAAGTGCACCACGCCCTTCCAGCCCGCCGACCCGGCAACGGGCAAGGCAGCCACGGCAAAGTGCTGCACCAGCGACATCACTCTCGCTGAGTTCAAGACGCTCTGTGGAAAGATGGACGCTTCCAACCCCAACGCCACCACCCCGGCCGAGTACCTCAAGGGCACTCCCGCTTGGCGAACGGACCTCTATGCCAACGAGTGCGCCACTCTGTTGACTCACAAGGAGAGCATCCAGCTCATCGACAACCTGGGCCTCAAGTTCACCCCCGAGCTCAAGACCCCCGAGGTCCCCATGCCTTTCAAGGGCGGAAACTACACCCAGGACAAGTACGCACAGCAGCTGATCGACGAGTACAAGGAGGCCGGCATCGACCCCTCGCGAGTCTACCCGCAGTCGTTCCTGTATGACGACATCCTGTACTGGCTCAAGGCGGAGCCCGAGTTCGCCCCGCAGGTCGTGTTCCTGGACGAGTCCGCCGACACCCCCGGCTCGTTCCCCGGCGCCGTCGCCAACCTGTCGCGCTACGCCGCCGACGGTCTCCAGATCATCGCGCCCCCGCTCCCCTATATCCTCACTGCTGGCAAGGACGCCAATGGCAAAGACGCGATTGTGCCCTCGGTCTACGCGACCGAGGCCAAGAGGCTCGGCCTCGACATTGTCGCGTGGACGATCGAGAGGTCCGGGTGGGTGGGCAACACTGCGCGCTCGGGCGACTACTACTACGCGACCATCGCCAACGTGACCAAGAAGGACGGTGATGTCTTCCGGGTTTTGGACGTCCTGAACAAGGACATTGGCGTTTTGGGTGTTTTCTCGGACTGGTCTGCCACAGCGACATACTACGCCAACTGCTTCGGCCTGTTCCCTTGAGAATATCAAATCTTGCTGGGATTGTAATGTAATGCTAGACTAGTACAGTTTGTATACGATCCATCTGATATATCTCTTGAGAGTGTTTGTTTTGTTGTTAGATCTTAGTCTGGTGAGAAAATGTCATACCTCGTACGCCGCCGGGGCCCTCGAAAGCAAAATCTTTTCGACAAACAGCTTAGGAGTGATGCATACGCCTGGAGAAAATGCAATAAAGTTGGCAGAACAAAGAAGAATGTAAACAAGCCCATTTCGGTTGCTACGGGGAATTACCAAAAGAAAAAAATAAATCCCCAGCGGTCCAGGCACACATGCACCTCGAAATTTAGCACGCTGACCGCCTGGAGAATGGCCCGCAATGCGGCAGAAAAAAAAAGTTCCCCATCGAAATTTTGGCTACTCCGCCCCAGAGCCATGATCCCTCCAAGTTCTACAACCTCGAACACCGCGAGAGGCCATGAGCCCAACAACATCGACAATGGCTCCCAAACCCAAGGCGATAGCGACCCCGGCAAAGCCGCCGGCATCGGCAAAGAAGGATGCAAAAACCCTCAAGCGGAAGCGGGGTCAGGAGGAACTCAGCAACCTCCGCAAGGCCGTCGACGAGCTGGACCTCAAGCCCGCCGCGCCGCCCAAGGCCTTTGCCGACCTGCCGCTGTCGGAACCTACGGCAAAGGGCCTGCGCGACTCCCACTTCGAGACCCTGACCGACATCCAGTCGCGCGCGATCCCCCTGGCCCTCAAGGGCCGCGACGTGCTCGGCGCCGCCAAGACGGGGTCGGGAAAGACGCTCGCCTTCCTCGTGCCCCTCCTCGACAAGCTCTACCGCGAGCAGTGGACGCAGGAGGCCAAGCTCGGCGCCCTGGTGCTCAGCCCGACGCGCGAGCTGGCCGTGCAGACGTTCCAGGTGCTGCGCAAGATCGGGCGGCACCACCTCTTCTCGGCGGGGCTGGTCATCGGCGGCAAGAGCGTGCGCGAGGAGGCCGAGGCGCTGTCGCGCATGAACATACTGATCGGGACGCCGGGCCGCATTCTGCAGCACCTGGACCAGACGCACGGCTTCGACGTCGACAACCTGCAGCTGCTGGTGCTGGACGAGGCGGACAGGATCATGGACATGGGGTTCCAGAGGGACGTGGACGCCCTGGTGCAGCATCTGCCCACCACGCGCCAGACGCTCCTATTCAGCGCGACGCAGAGCAAAAAGGTGTCGGACCTGGCGCGGCTGAGCCTCAAGGACCCCGAATACGTCTCGGTGCATGCGGATGCTACCACGGCCACCCCGACGACGCTGCAACAGCACTACATCGTCACGCCCCTACCCGACAAGCTCGACACGCTCTGGGGCTTCATCAAGGCCAACGTCAAGAGCAAGATGGTGGTTTTTCTCTCATCCGGGAAACAGGTCCGCTTTGTCTACGAGAGCTTCCGCCAGATGCAGCCGGGCATCCCGCTTTTGCACATGCATGGGCGACAGAAACAGCTGGCGCGCCTCGAAGTGACCAAGCGCTTCGACTCGTCAAAGCACGCCTGCCTGTTTGCTACAGATGTCATTGCGAGAGGAATCGACTTTTCGGGCGTCGACTGGGTCGTTCAGGTCGACGCCCCCGAGGACACGGACGACTACATCCACAGGGTCGGCCGGACGGCGCGCTACGAGAGGGAGGGCAAGGCCGTCTTGTTCCTAGACCCCAGCGAGGAGGCCGGCATGCTCAAGAGGCTGCAGAGGAAGAAGGTGCCCATCACCAAGGTCACCGCCAAGGACTCCAAGAAGAAGAGCATAAAGGACGAGCTGCAGAGCATATGCTGGAAGAGCCATGACGTCAAGTACCTGGCACAAAAGGCATTCATCAGTTATGCGCGCGCCTTGCACCGTGCCACGGAGCGCGACGAGAAGCACAACGAGCACGACGACCAGGTGTTCAAGCTCGACCAGCAGGACCTCGAGGGGTTTGCCAAGAGCATGGGTCTGGCCGGTGCCCCGCAGATCAAGTTTCAAAAGGGAGAGGACGTCAAGCAGAGGAAGAACGCGTCGCGGGCGGCCCTGTCTAGCGGCTCCGAGGACGAGTCCGGCGACGACAAGCCGGGCAGGCGGAGGAAGAAGGACGAGGTGCGGACCAAGGCGGACAAGATGTTTGAGCGGACCAACCAAGACGTCCTGTCGAAACACTATAGGAATCTGGTCGAGGACGGCGAAAACGACGACGAGGAGGATTTTTTCACGGCAAAACGAGTCCTGCGAGGCGACGAACTCGACGAGGCCGCGGGCGGCGCCGGCGCGGGGCTCCCCACCGCCAAGACGATCGATCTGGGTGGGACGGAACTCGTACTCGACTCAAAGAGGCGCGAAAAGCTCATCAAGTCCAAGAAGCAGCTGGCCAAGCTCAAGGGCAAGGGCCAGAAGCTCATATTCGACGACGACGGCGTGGCCCACCCCATGTACACGCTCCAGGACGAGGACGACTTCAAACAGCAAGGTCCCGCAGAGGTCCTCAGGAAGCAATTCGTCGAGCAGGAGGGCGACAAGGTCAAGGAGGCCGACCTGGACGACAAGGCGCTCGCGAAGCAGAAGAAGAGGGAAAAGAAGCTCAAGCGCAAGGCCAGGGAGCGGGGCGAGGCCGAGGGTGTCGAAGGGCCGCAGGTCGCGGGTGGCGACGACGACGGGGAGGATCCACTCGAGCTGCTCAGGTCGCTGCCCATGGCGGGGGCTGACAGGGACAGCGGCGGCGATGAGAGCGAGGATGAGAGGCCCAAGAAGAAGGCCAAGAAGTGGTTCCAGGACGACTCGGACGACGAGAGGAAGCCGAAGCGCAAGGTCATCGAGCTTGAGCACGAGCCGGATACGCTCGAAGACTACGAGGCCATTGCTGCTGGGCTGCTTGACGGGTAGAGCATTGTGTAGGTATGTTTTGCTCGAAGAGATGCCAGACAGAAACAATTGGACTTGCTAGAATGATCCCCTCCCCCATTTTCCCCCCGTTTTGGTCTTGATCAAAACAGTCTTTTGCACCCTTTCAGGGGGCGTTATCACGGATGAACAATTTCACCCCCACGCGCCGGGTCAGGGCTGGCGGGGTAAGCAATTCAATCGCTAGCTCCTGACCCTTAGCGGTGTTCCGCATCAGCCGAAGCTCGCTTGCATGTGTGAACCAACCTGTCGTTCCCCACCGCCGTCCCAAAAAAAATGTAGCGTGTCATGCTTGTCAGTGAGCCGCGGCGGCGGCCAATTTTTCAAACTGAGACCGACATCGACACGTTACCGGTTCGCTGTCTTGGTCTGCCGTCACCGAAGACGATTTCTAACAACACGAAAAGCACTTCGCATCCGATGCATGAGACTCTGGCAGAGCCGGGACGGACCGCTGGCGGAGGACCGCTCGTCAACGGCGCGGCAAATGCGGCAACGGATGCGCCGGCGCACCGCTCCCTCCTCGACGTCTGCCTCGACGCGCAGAGCAAGGTGGCCGCCTTCCTGAGCGAGCCGGACCCGGGCTCGGAGATCTTGAAGGCGGTGCAGCGACAAGTGCGCATCTCGCTGGACGTCGTGGACAAGTCTCTGGAAGACTATGGGTAGGTTGGACAGTCCGTCCCAGGATCCCCCCCGCATTTTGCAATCGGGTTCCGACTTTTCGCAAACATAATTACGCCCTCGTGAGACCCGAGCTGACCAACAACTCCTCTACCGGTAACAGGATCCCGGAGCTCTCCTTGTCATACAACGGTGGCAAGGACTGCCTGGTGATGCTCATCCTGATCCTCGCCAGCCTCCCAAAGCGCTTCGACCCCTGCCCGCCGCCATCATCCACCCCACACGACGGCAACGCCCCCTTCCGCGCGATACCGAAACCCCCAAGACCGTCGTCGGCGGCGGCAGCAGTAGCAGCAGCAGCGCCACCACCACCACCGCCCCGGCAGCAACCGTTCCCCGAGTCCCTGCAGGCCGTCTACGTCGTGTCGCGCCACCCCTTCGCCGAGGTGGACGCCTTTGTCGACCGCACGTCGGCGCAGTACCACCTGGCCGTGGAGCGCATCGCGCAGCCCATGAAGCCCGCGCTGCACGCGTATCTGGCCGCGCGCCCGACGGTGCGGGCCGTCTTTGTCGGCACGAGGCGCACGGATCCGCACGGCGAGGCGCTGACGCACTTTGACCCCACGGACCCCGGGTGGCCGCCGTTCATGAGGGTGCACCCGGTCATTGACTGGCATTATGCCGAGATTTGGGCCGTAAGTCTTTTTTTTTCCTGTACTTGATTTTGTCATGGGTCGTGATTTCATGACCCTTCACCTGTCAAAGAAAAAGAAAGAAAAAACGAACAGTTGAACCTGAGTTTGACACTGACGTCCGCGCAGTTCATCCGCCATCTGGGCATCCCATACTGCGAGTTGTACGACAGGGGCTACACGTCCCTCGGCGGCACGACCGACACGAGCCCGAACCCCGCGCTCAAGCGGGCGGTGGACGCACCAGACGGCAAGGAGGAGCCGCAAGTGACGTTCCGGCCCGCGTACGAGCTCATGGACGACTATGAGGAGCGGCTCGGGCGTGACAGGTAAAAAAACGTGCACGGTCTTAGAAGCTCCGTGTACGGATGGTCAGGTGAGCGTGGTGGCTGTTTGGGACCCTGAGCGCTTGTTGACAACTATGCTCACTTTTGTGGCTTGAGCGTTGTTACTACCTCACATAGACAGCGAAGCTATTGGGAATATAGAGTAGCTCCCAAACCTCCTGACATTGTATATTGATTGGCTTTTATAATATCAAGAAAAATCAAATCTGAATAAAAGAAATTCTCAGCGTATTTGGAAAAGGTCTCACCAGATACAGCACAATCAGCGACCGATTGTCCCGTTCAGACCTAGTCTACCAACGGTACAAGAGTCTGTAATAAAACCCCCTTCCCATGTCTATTCCCACCTACCTACTACCAATCAGGTCTCTTGGGCCTCTCTAGAACAACTCCCACATTGGCTTGGGAAGAGGTGGTGGCATCTGCGGACTGTTCTTGGAACCATTTGCGACCTTTATCCCGACATAGACGACTCTCCTCGGCGGCGTTCCTGTAGTCGCCGAGTGGGAAGAGAGGCCGTAATAGTCGGAAATCGAATGCGTGAGCCATCGCCTGTCGGAGAACCACGTTAGCTATGCACGCAAGAGGCACGGGTATTTAGAGTCTTAAGAGCAAAAACCCACTTGAAGGCGCTGCTCTCGTCGTCGCCCAGAGAGTCAAAGACGACACCCGAGTCTATGGCGCCCCGGTCCCGCGTGTGCCTGTGGGCCTTTTTCCAACCGGGACCACTAGACTTTTGCGGCCGGGCGTTGCGTCGCCCGACAAATACTATTTCCTCGTCTTCGGTGTCGAGCCCGCTCTCCCCCTCGCTGGCACCCGCCTGCGCGAGCTCCCTCCTCTGGCGCTCCTCCTCCTCGGCCGCGGCGGCCTTGAGCCTGGCGTCCTCCTCGACGAGGAACTGACGGACAGGCTCCTCGAGTGTGCGCACCCACCCCTTGAGCGCGGGCGTCTTCTTGGCCGTGGCGCGCAGCTCGCGCGGCACGCGGCCGACCGCCGCCGCGGCCGCCTCGTCCTTGGCACCCGCCACAGCCGACGACGACGACAGCAGCCCCGCGTCGATCTGCTGCTGGCGCCGCCTCCTCGCCGCGGCGGCCCGGGCGCGGTCCTCCTCGATGCGGTCGCGCAGCCCGCGGTCCCACAGCTGCGCGACGTGGTAGGGCACGTGGTCGTGCACGACGTGCGTGGGCCGGACCTGCCAGTCGACGGGCTCCGGGGCCTGCACGCCGGGGACGTGGGCGAGGCGGTCGTTCTCCCACCTCCGCCGCTGCCTGCTGCCCTCGTTGCCCTTGGCGACCAGCTCGCGGCGGCGCTGGCTGTCGCGGCGCGAGGGGGGGCGACGCGGCGGGGCGATGCCGCCGACGCCGGGGTCGATGGACACGCGGGCGGCGGCGGCCCCACTGGGGCCTCCTCCCGCGGCGCCGTCCAGCGGGATGGAGAAGGGCGTGCCGGTGCCGCGGGCGTCGGGGGACACGCTGAGCGCCTCCAGGGCCGAGACGGTCCAGGCCTCGATGTCGAGGGTGGCCGTCGACGCGACCGAGGGCGTGTGGTGGTGCCCGTGGTGAGCGTTGCCGCTGGCGTGGTGGGCTGCTCCCGAGCTCGACATTGTCGGAGGCTCCGGGGGAGGCGGAACGGCGCTGTAGATGGCCATTGTCGCGGTTGCAGTAGCTGATGGAGAAATCGAAGGTGGCTGCTATCACAGGTTGAGGGGATTGCGAGTAGGGTTAAGTCGCCCTTTTTGGGTTGACACCAAGGCCACAGTGGCAACAAGATAACAACGGATGGGAGCGATTGCCGATAAACCAAGATGGCCGCGAGAAGATGAGACGACTCTGGCAAGAAGAGTTCTAGCAAACGATGAGACACAGTAACTTTACTTCGGATGTTGAATAATAGCTGCAGCGGACTTTCGACTTGAAGGTAGACTTTGATGAAAGACAACCGCGACGGCCAAGCTCGATGACTGAAACGAGCTCACTAAGAACGACTCATCATTGAACAGTACCGGATCGGACAGCTGACCCACCCGGAGTCAATTGACTGCAGCTGCTTCTTGGCGTGCGTCGGTATCGGGGAAATTATGGGTGCCCGGCTGGCGCCAACTAAGTGGCCTTTCCACTTTCGAGGTGCGTCCCAGCAGTATGAATTGAGCTTATGATGTATCAAACTAGGCACGGTGCCAGTCACACTGCCCCAGTGGTCTAGTCGTATGATACTTCGTTCGGATTACTCGAATAGTTCGGCGCTTAAACAGTGCTCTAACCTCTCGAAGTGGCCCCGGGTTCAAATCCCGGCTGGGGCCTGTTTCTTTTGCACTCTCGAGCCACATCCCTTTTTGTCATTCGCTTTCTCTTCTAAGCAGAAAGAAGTCTTTTGAGATTGCAACTACTCCATTCATACGATCTTTTGTTGGCGGTGAACAGAGGGACAGCGATAATAACAGGGAGGCAAACGCTTTTTGTTCCACTATCGAACTTGTCGATGCTGGAATGGATTCCGGGTAAGCTTTCCTAAATCCGGCATCGAGCACATTAGGGACAGAATGTGAATAATAGCCCATTAAGTTTTGCAATAGAAGCAAGGGAATTCGGCGGGGATGACTGTGGCACGTACAATTCCAGTATTATAGCGAAGGTCTCTTGACCTTTTCCCATGCCTTTTCCCATGGTTTAATACGTATAAGACAGACACCGATTCAGTAGGTACCTTTGCATTTGCAGCTCGCACGCCAGGCTGACTGGTGTTCTTTGTATATATATACCATTCAATTGCAGCTTCTCGGTCTACTACTTACTTGAACATATTGGAAACCCTTCGAACAAATGATTATACGACAAAAACTTGCAAAACTTATAAAAGCGGACCGACATACATATATTTAATTCGGGAAAGCATATGGGAAGGGAGGAAAGAAGAACCGGAGATGTGTAAAAGCCAAAAAGGTGGGCCCAGCCGGGATTTGAACCCGGGACCCCTTCGAAAGGAGAAGCTCTGTTGAAGAGCCGAATTACCCAAGTAATCCGAACGAAGGATCATAGCGACTAGACCACTGGGCCGTAGTAATTGTTGGGCCGGAAAATCCGAACTATATAAGTAGTAGACCGCACCGTGTGCTAGACTTGGCATTTACTACGCGCGATATCTATTCCTTACTTGAATTAAGGGGGATTATCAGAAGGACATGACATTGTAGCTATTTGCATATAGAATGGTTGCTAGGATTATAGATTATTTGGCAGATAATTCTTCCGATTCCATGAAACGACATCAGAGCGGTTCGCATGCCGGGTAAATGTTCTGGTAGCAGGTTTTGCTGGTCGTCTTCGACCGGGCTCGCTATGCTTTCAATCGGATACTGATGCCTCTTGTGGAACAAGACCAGCGGTCTTTCTGTCCATAACCACGTTTGTAGAATCAAAGGCGTAAGCAGGTGAGGTAGCCAAGCCTGTCTCCAACACTGTCGTCTCTGGCCTTTGCCACAGCTGCAGCAGTAGAATGACGGCCGGCTCATACGTGCTCGGCAGACTGTGAGGGCATGCACAGGAAGCCACCAACATTTTTTCTGACATGTCCGAGTTCTTCTCAAAGAATACACTAGACGGAGTAGTGGTGTATCGAATGCATGGCTATGAGATGCCGCTCAGGCATTGCAACACTCGCCATGTTCTGGTTTCAAGACGACTTTTCGCCCAGAGTCAGCATAGAACGCTTCGATTCCAAGCTTACTGCGCCAGTTATCGTGATCACTTACGTCTTTTCACCATCTTGGGTAGCCCCTTGGTGTGACGCTGTTTGTGGCGTGCCGATAAGCACACTATCACACAAACCTGAAAATGTTGTTCGCTGTGCAGCAACGAAACCAATAGTCGACTTTGCTTGAGTATCAGTTGCAAGCGAAGAGCTCTCACTGAGTGGCGAGTGTGCAACCAAAGCAGGCATCAGCTACTCGTACTCGTTCAGAGGTTTGGCAGGAAATGTGCCTTAAACTTCTTGTTCGCCCGGTCAATAGACCTCAGCTGGAATTGCTCTCCGTGAATGTCAAAGACAAAATTGCAATCATTCACCGCCGATTCAGGTGCCGACTCGGCTGAAACCGTCGTTGCCGCACCTGCGCCGTCCTTGCCGTTGAAGTCAGCAACGGGAGGCACCTCGACCCGAAATATTGTGCCCTCCTTCGGCACGACCTTGAGCGCATTCTTCCTAGTGATGATCTCAAAGACAAACTTGGCATCCTTGACAACGATGCCCTTGATGCCCACCCGGCTCGGACACGAGCTGCGGACGACCTCAACCTCGGCACCGTGAAAGTCGGCGGCGGCCAGCTTGGCCGCTGCATTGACGCCCCCGCTGCGCAGGTCACCACTGCCCAGTACCTCCCTGGCGTAGTCCAGCCAGAGCCGGTTCAGCGGCACGAACGTGTCGTGCTTGCGCGCCTCGGGCGTGTCGGGCAGCCGATAGAGGCCGAGCCGCCGCCGCTCCCTGGCGGACAGCGGCTTTGGACGCAGCTGCTTCTTGCGGTCCTTGGTCTTTTGCTGGCGGGCGACGCGGCGGGCCTCGCGGGCGGCGGCGGCGGGTGGAGGGGAGTTTGCGCGCAGGCGGAGAGGGCGATGCTGGATCTTTTCTGCGTAGATGCGGTCGACGGACGCGGGGGAGTGGGCGCGGGAGAGGAGGTTGCGGGTCACCGCTTCAGCGTTGGCAGACATGGTTGAGGCCCGTGTTGGCTGTTGTGATGGTGATGCTGGGAAGAGGAAAGGGAGCTCCGGTCATCTTTCAAAAATATTATCAGCAGCCATATCGCAGCTTTAGCGTCCCTGGTACGCGGTACAGAATGTGGGGGCGGGACTCTGGAGGTGGGGATTGCGACAAGGCAAGGGCCAGGGTCGGCACATGTCATGACAGCCTCGGTACCTACTATGTACTATGTATGCACTACCTCACCTTCAATTGAATTATTCTCTGCAAACACCAGTGCTTCGAGCTATGCGTTGCCGGATATCCTCTGACGACATCGGACGAAGGCTCGCCAGCCATGAAGCGAAGCTGCTGCGAATCTAACAGTGGAACCGATATTCGTGTGGTGTTATAAACCTTGGTGCCTACCTCAGGTACGAGACTAGGCCCGTCGACGTCTCTTCTGCACTGCACGACCACCAGCTAGCTCTACCTCATAGCCTCCGCGCGCACGGCACCAAGAAAACCACACGTCAACAATCGCATCATCGACAACTGCTCGTTCACCTCCCGACCAACAGTTTACACCCGACTCTTCGACGCACCTCGCCCACTATGGTCAACGGCAACGACGAGGGTCGGGATTCTGCTCCCGACCTTAGGATCCTTGGAGACTCGATAACACTACAGCCCAGCGGATATGTCGAACCCCCGGCAGGAGCGCGCGATGCCGAAAAGGAGGAGGCTCTCATGAAGCACATGGCCCGCTTCCGCTCAGAACCACTTCAGTGAGTGGCCCCTTTGACTGCCATAAACCAGATCGCCTCCCGCAGCTGACCGCGCCGTTTCGCGCACTTCCTTCCAGATTCCTTCGCGAGGTTTCGCTCTACGTCTCCGGTACCGGCTGGCGGGCCTACGAAGACTTTATCGGCCAGCCGATATTCTATCAGGGCTTCTCGGAGCAGATGGCCGCCCAGGTTCTCGCCGCGCCCCTGCTCCGCGCGCGCATCTCCCTTCTCGCCGAGAAGCGGCTCGACAACGAGGAGAAGGAGGGCTGGTTCCGCAAGGGTGACCCGGACTACGAGGTGCGCCGCGCCCACCGCCGCGCCGAGCTCGAGACGTGGCTGCAGGAGGTCGCCGAGAAGTGGACCGACAACATGATCTGCAAGTTCGAGAGCAAGATGTTCATCCGTAGCGCCTACTACATGATCACGCAGCTGCTCACGCGCGCCTACCACCAGGGCATCCACGTCTCGAGCGAGGAGGTCCTGAGGCTACGCAAGGTCGCGCAGGAGGCCGAGGCCAAGAAGCAGAGTATAATCTTTTTGCCCTGCCATCGATCCCACGTCGACTACGTCTCGCTGCAGCTCATCTGCTACAGGCTCGGTTTGGCCCTTCCAGTGGTGGTGGCGGGCGACAATCTCAACTTTCCTCTGGTTGGGAATTTCTTGCAGCATGCCGGCGCTATGTGGATCCGGCGGTCTTTTGGTGACGATCAACTCTACACTACGTTGGTGCAGGCCTATATTGATACCCTGCTGCAAAACGGCCACAATTTTGAGTGCTTCATTGAGGGGGGCCGCTCCCGCACCGGTAAACTGCTGTCCCCAAAATTCGGCATCCTCAACTTTATTGTCGACAGCGTGCTCTCAGGGAGGACAGAAGATGCCATCGTCTGTCCCGTCAGCACGCAGTACGACAAGGTCATCGAGACCGAGGGCTACGTCACGGAGCTGTTGGGCCAACCCAAGCAAAAGGAGAACCTAGCCGACTTCTTGACGGGCGGCTCATCAGTCTTGTCCCTTCGCCTAGGCAGAGTTGATGTCCGGTTCCACGAGCCATGGAGCCTTCGCGGCTTCATCGACGAGCAGCTTTCTCGTCTCATTGGCATCCCAAAGACGATCGGCACAGATATGACACAAAGACTCACGCCTGCAGTCAAACAGAAACTCCTTCGCACACTCGGCTACAAGGTTCTGTCCGACATCAACGACGTCTCGGTGGTCATGCCCACCGCCCTGATCGGCACGGTTCTGCTGACCCTCCGAGGTCGTGGTTGTAGCAGAGGGGAGCTCACAAGGCGCGTCCAATGGTTGACCGCACGTGTGAGATCCAAGGGAGGCCGAGTGGCCCACTTTGGAACTGTCTCTTTGGACGAAGTCATCCAACGCGGTCTCGAAGTGCTAGGCAAGGACCTTGTCGGCACGGTTGAGGGCCTCACTGAACCGGTATACTACGCCGTCGACCGGTTCCAGCTGTCCTTCTATCGCAACATGACCATCCACCTGTTCATCGCCGAGGCCCTGATCAGCGCGGCCATGTACGTCCGCGTCAAGCGCGGCGGCGGGCCAGAGATACAAGACATTTCATATACCGAGCTACACGACCACGTCCTGTTCCTCTCATCCTTGTTCCGCGGCGAGTTCATCTTCTCGGGCGAGGGGCTGTCCATCAGCCTGGACAGGACGTTGAAGAGTCTCGAGAATGAAGGGGTAATTACGCTGCGGCGGTCGGCCGAAGGCGTGGTTGACAAGGTCGGGCTCTCGACCCAGGAGAGACAGGCCGGTCGGGAGAACTACGACTTTTACTGCTTCTTGATATGGCCTTTCATCGAGTCTAGCTGGCTTGCGGCCGTCTCGTTGATGGGGCTGACGCCGCCGCCTGGAGCGGACTCTGATATCTGGATCGAGCTTAGCAAGGCACTGAACAGTGCGCAGTTGGTCAGTACCCATTCGGTCCCTGAATTTGCGCTCTCACAAATACAAACAACAGCTAACAAACATCTTGATTCTTCCGCACAGCTCGGCAAGGACCTCTACCACCAAGGCGATCTGAGCTACTTTGAGGCGGTCAACAAGGAAACGCTCAAGAACTCGTACCAGCGCTTCGAGGAGGAGGGCATAGTCCAGGTGGTCAAGTCCAAGGACCCCAAGATACCGCCGCGCCTGCGCCTCAGCCCGGAATGGACGGCCCAGCGCGACCCCAAGACCGGGGCGCTTACTCCGTCGGGCCGCCTGTGGGACTTTACCGAGAAGATCGCGTCTAGCAGGCGCGAGGGCAAGAACCGCCGCGATGGCGCCACTGTCAGCACCCGCGTCCTGAACCTGACGGACATGTTGGGTCAGCGGCTGTACCGGGCGACCCTTGAGGGCGATGGCAAAAAGGGCTTCGCGCCGTCGAGGCTGACGAGCGCGGAGGAGACGGCGCTCAAGAAGACGGTCAAGGTGGAAAGGAAGCGTAGGACGTTGGAGAACAGGGCGCGGCTGTAGGTTTTGCGTGTGTTTTTCTGGTTTATGAACAGCGTCGGGCCGTACTGTCGTAACGCGGTTTGTTTTGTTTGTAGCATTATTTGGCATTTTATGAGATTACCGGCGGGCAGACTGAGTGAGACTGCTTGATAGCGTGTCAGAATACCGGGGATGAATGAATTACATGGCCCCTTTAATGCCAATTCCATTTGTTTGTTTTTTTCCATTCCTTGAACGCCCGAAACAATCTTATCCGTCTATGCAAAACAAACAAAAAAAATGAACACTACTTTTGTACAGGATGCAGGATTATGTTATCAATCAGCCGCACGGCGGGCCCGCCGCTGTGGCCGAGGTCCTCGCCCGGCTGCGGGGCCTCGACGGGCAGCATTTTAACAGCTCCGCTCAATATCGCGCCGCGGGCAGGGTCGACTTGGTCCACCTCGGCCATGGTGTCCGGGTCGGCCAGGGACAGGTAGTCGACCTCGAACAGGACCCTCTGCTCGGGCGCGAGGGCCATCTGCGCCGCCAGCTCGTCCCGAACCACCGCCTCGGCCGCGCCCAGCACGTCCGCCCTCGCCAGCGCTCCTCCGCCGCCGCCGCCGCCAGCCGCACCGTAAGCGTCCTCGGCGGCGCGCAGGGCGCGGTGCAGGACCGTGGCGGGGCCGCGTCTCCTCCGCGCGCCGAGGTAGACGTTCCGGGAGCTGAGGGCCAGGCCGTCGGCCTCGCGGACCGTGGGGCCGACGACGACCTCGGTGTCGAGGCAGAGGTCGCGCACGAGGGAGCGGATGACGACGGTCTGCTGCACGTCCTTCTGGCCAAAGTAGACGCGGGTCGGCTGGACGATGTTGAAGAGCTTGGCGCAGACGGTGGCGACGCCGCGGAAGAAGGTGGGCCGCGACCGGCCCTCCAGCAGCTCGCCGACGGGCGTGACGGTGACGAAGGTGCCCTTTGAGTCCGGGGCCTGGCCCGGGAACCCCGAGGGGTACATGGTCGGCGTGGTCGGGGCGAAGACGGCGGCGACGCGGCCGAGGTTGCCGCCGTCGTCGGCCAGGTCGCGGTCCAGGCGGCGCAGGAGGGCGCAGTCGGCGTCCCAGGTGGCCGGGTAGCTGTCCAGGTCCTCGGCCAGGCCGAACTGGGCCGGGTTGACGTAGATGGAGACGACGACCTCGTGGTTCTCGCGGGCGGCCTGGCGGATCAGCGACTCGTGGCCCGCGTGCAGCGCGCCCATGGTTGGGACCAGGCCGACGGAGCGCTGGTCGAGGGCGTGGGCCTTGCGCCAGCGGCGTACTGACGGGATGGTGCGGAGGACGCGGATCGGAGAGGAGGGTATCTTTTCAAAGGCCGGGTGGG
>JASAOQ010005434.1:16511-27590 GCA_031306065.1 Pseudopyricularia cyperi | reverse complement strand
CATATTATATGAAGCCCAGGCGCTTCGGCCGGGCCGGGGCCCCGGCCGCTATACCCATCCACCCAACAACATTGTCGTCCTTGATCCGCCGACTGAAGATTGGGTGGTCCCGGGGCGGCGTAAGAACAGTAGTCCAGGCAAGTTCAGTACAACTACTTTTATTCACTTTTGATAGACTCTGTCTATCAGTCATCTGTCTACCAGTCATGCTATGAGGTTCCATGATACAAATGTGTGCCGAATCCCGGTCGGAGATAAGCAGAAGCTAACATGCTCCACATCTGCAGTTGTATACAAAAAAGAATACATCATTTCCGAGCTGAGGGCAGCCGCCGCGTATCGCAACAGTGATCCTTTCAACGCCGGCGGTCGAAAGTGCCCGCCCAGGAAAGACTATTATCCTGCACCTTTTGCACTCTACCCCGGCGGCAGACAGCTCCCCGGTCTACACGAGGAGTGGAACGAAAGTTGCAACCAACACATACAGCACATGGTCATAATAAAGGACAGATCGTACCTGCTGATGAGGATAAACGATCGCAAAAAGTCCAAAATAAACCCGGACAGAATCTTTTACCAGCACATAGAGGGGTCAGAAGTGGTCAGGTTCCTCGGGTTGTGGTCGCACAACGGGTCCCCGGCGCATCGCGGGGAACCCGCGCCACCGGGGGTGTACGAAAAGTACGCGCAGGGGAAGCCGGCGTCGGCGAAGGATCCTCCTTTCTTTAGGTATAGTCCGCCGCCGCCTCTGAGCATTGGGCAGTCCCAGATGTCGCAGCAGCAACAGCCTTCCGCGGGAGCATCATCCTCGAGAGAATGGTGTTCGTTCTCAAGAGAACCAGAACATGGGTCGTCCTCAAGAGAAAGGGGTTCGTCTTCAAGAGACAGAAGACGGGGGTCGCATGCCATAGAACGGGACCGGTCGCCCGCCGAGACAAGGTAGGAGTCGAAGCAGTCTGATGTCAACCTCTTGAAGCCAGCGACTAATCGAAATAAAAGATGACGAAGTGAGCGTGACTAGACTAGTCTAGAATAGACTAGCTAGATAGATATAGGCAGTATTACCTATACTGTTGGAACAGGGAATCACGGGTCATGCACGTGATTCCGTTGCATGATACAAGCTCTGGTTTTACCGTAGCTTTGGAGATAGTTAGATCTTTTAGTTGGTTTTTTTTTTCTTAACCTGATCTCGAGATCACCCAAATGCTATCTTCCTTTGTTAATTACGTCGATAGAGTCCTTGGTGTTCTGACGCCAATCGTTCAGGGGGTTGTGGCTCAACTGGTGATGTGATTTGCAACGTCGAGACTGAGGACGAGGTTAGGTAACCTATCTTGGCCGAGATGACCCAGTCTCTCGCTTGATTTTACTTATCTTCAACAGTTCATTATTATTTAATTAGTCTAAATCACTTCTGCTTCTTTTTCCCACATGGCACATGGGTAGGGAACAAGCAATTGAATGATTGTAATTATTTAGATCTAGTGAAAGCACCGAGGGAGGATGGGCCTTGTCAGCCAGAGCCAGGACTTGTCAGCCAGACAAACAGACGGTCAGGGGATTTATATCTTCTCTACCCCACATTTGGCTCCTCCTCTCCACGCCGAGAGATGCCGATGACATCATACACACTCTCTTTGGCACCAACAATGATGCACCCACCATCTCAACCTGCGTCCTGCATCCTGCCGCTTTGCCGTTGCATCTCGTTTTACAGAGACAGAAAGGATTTGATACTTTATCCTTATAGAAATAATGCAGAATGCAAACGTCACTGGTCTGGAGCAAGACGGCGCTGGCAATCATCCGGTGCCTGGCTAGCGCCGCTAGATATATTCCAGACCATCTTACACGCCCGCTCATCCAGCCCATGCGCCACAACTGCCTACGTACCCAGCCGAACTATACCGTACCTTCGTTGCTACCACACCTCGACGTTTTAGCCTGCTACCTATCCACCTACCTCCCCGTCTATCTCTGTTGTCTTCTGGTGCCATTTTGAATATATCCTTCTCCTCAGACACCTACAGAACAGCCATCGTAAATCAGTATCCATATCTGTCTGACTTGCTTCTGCTGCCGACCAAAAGCCATCCCGACGACATCCTCAAGCCGCCTCAGCCTCAAAACCACGGACACTTTGTCTTGCTTTCTGATGTGCACGCGACACCTCCCAATATCCAGCATAGCCTAGCGACGTCACCCACCATGGCCCACCACGAGCCGTTTAAGGCTCTCTCCCCAACAGAATGGGGGGCCATCTCACAGGAGCCACTGTCATCCTACCTCCGTGACGCCTTCACCCACGCCCAGACCATCGTCGACAGCATTCCCCTCCCGCAGAGCGTTGCCAAAGCCGCCCACGCCGGCGCGGCATCCCACCAAGGCCGCGCTCGGTCCAAGACGGAACCGTCAGGCGGCACCTCGGTGGCTCTCAATCGGACGCTATCCCCGGCCATCGACGGCTGCGCCGAGACGGCCAAGAAGCTGCACAAGGAATGGCGCGAGGTCAAGACAAACCCGCGGGACAACCCGCTCGCCATAAACGTGTACAAGCTCGGGGCCAAGGACGGCAAGGGTACCTGGTTCGCCCGTAGGAGCGTGCACGAAGGCATCTCGTTTGACAAATTCTGGCTGGGGCTGGAGAAGGAGTTTACCGAGGCTCTGCGTGCTCGCGCCTCTAAGCCAGACGCCGGGCCCGGAGCAGGCAACATAAGGGGCATTGGTGCCGAAAAGCGGGTGGAGCAGGAAGTTGTTGACGGCGTGGGAAAAGCTGAAGGTATGTCTCGGGTGAGCGTAAAGAATGAGACAGTGATCGTTGAGGGCAATTGCACACTGACATTTTTATTTCCGGGCGCAGTATACCAACTCTCGGCCCAGTTCCCGGGCCCTACAACTCCTCGCGACTTTGTCACTCTTCTTCTCACCGCAGCGCACGGCGGCAACGAGTCCATCACCA
Source organism: Pseudopyricularia cyperi (assembly GCA_031306065.1). Taxonomy (NCBI): domain Eukaryota; kingdom Fungi; phylum Ascomycota; class Sordariomycetes; order Magnaporthales; family Pyriculariaceae; genus Pseudopyricularia; species Pseudopyricularia cyperi. The sequence continues at coordinate 24,628 of JASAOQ010005434.1, read as the reverse complement.
AGAAAGAAACGTCGATGCCCCATGCTCCGAGGCAGTTCATGGTCGTATCAAAACCATGCGTGCATCCAAAATGCCCTCCGCGGCAAGGTTTCATACGCGGCCAATATGAGTCTGTTGAGATTATCAGGGAAATCCCAGTTGAGGTTCCCCTTCGAAAGGTTAGGTCATCTATCGACCTAAACAGAGAAGAAGTCGAGGAGCTCAGCAATGCCGAAAAGAAGCTTGGGCTCGGAAGGGAAGCCCTGCTGAAGACCGCCCAAAAAGCCGGCGCAGCTGCCGGAACCGTGTCGGACGACGAGACTGATGATGACAAGAGGTCAACGCATAGTGACGTCGGCGCTGGAAAGGAGGCGGGCGCCGGTATGAGCGTTGGGCCCGAGACGGAGATGGCCGTCGAATGGGTTATGGTGACTCGTAGCGACCCGGGCGGTAGCGTGCCCCGGTTCATGGTCGAGAAGGGCACGCCGGCTGGCATTATTAGTGACGCCTCCAAGCTGCTCGACTGGCTTGCTACCAAGAATATGAAGGATCTGGAAAAATCCGAAGATGAGCCGTCTCTGCCGCCCACGCGGCCAAGTACGGAGCAGGAAGCCACGGCTTCAGCCGACCAATCCGTGGCTGAGGCTGCACGAGGCCCAAGCGAGCCAGTCGACGCACCGACTGGCAACCTGGTCCCGACTTCTGAAGCACAAGCGGAGAACGTAGCACATATACAACCGGCGACTGGGCTATATGGCATAATCACAGGGGCCATTGGAGCTGCCGGCACTGTCATATCTTCCCGGTTCAGTAATCCATTAGGGGGATCAATCAGGGCTACCGACTCTGATCCGGATCTCGACGATAGGTACCCCGATGAAAGTGATACTGAATCGGAGACAAACTCGTTCAAGTCCTGCAGCTCATCAGGAATGTCTCCTCCGAGAGAAGACCTCAATCTGGATGGCCTGCCCGGCTCTTTCACAACCGTCGACACAGATCAAACCCTGAAAGAGGCGTCGTCGAGCCTGTCAAAGGAGTCCCTAGAGGACTCGGAGACACCAAGGTCGTCTTCTCGGTCGACGAACCACCACGAAAGGGAGCTCAGGAAGCTGCACGACCGCCGGCGCCGGGTCCACGAGAAGATCGCAAAGGTCCAGGAGCGATCGGCGACCAAGCGCAACGGGGAAAAGGAAAAGGACGAGCGCGAGATGGCTAAGCTCAAGGAGAAACACGAGAAGGAGCTCGAGCGGCAGGAGGAAAAGTACCAGCGTGAGCTCCGCAAGATTGAGGAGCGGCGGCAGCACGAGGAGAGGAAGGCGGAGCAGCGCAGGAAGAAGCAGGTCGAGCGCGGGGAGAGGGCAAACATCAACCTCGAGCTGGACCGCGTCAGGGCCGAAAGGGATGTCGCCCACAAGCAGATCGACATCCTCAAGGACCAGATTGGTGAGCTCCAGGCGCAGAACACGATGCTGGTTGCCACCCTGGGTAAGCACGGCCTGCTCAAGGGCGGAAGCAACGATGGATGGAGGAATCTGCGGAAGTCTGGCAGCACCCGGGGTGCTGCTCCGACAGAGGCGTAATGCATTGTGATGAAATGATGGCTTTGTCTGTCTGACCGTGGCTTATTTGTGTTGTCAACCAAGTCCGGCTGAGTATTGTTCCCCACGAATACCTTTTTTTTTGTTTGTTCATTCAGCATCCACTACGGCATACCTATTTCCTTTGCTCATCGTCAGTTGACAAAAACCAAGCATGCGTTCTTTTTGAGACGAATGTACTGAGTGTGTTCGCTTTGTCCATTTGCAATCCATATTCCGGCCCGAGTGATATCGTCAACTTCTGTTCCCTCTTTCAATGCCTGGAACTAGGGTAGATATGAACACAAGACAAAAACGAGCTCAATTCCAAATCCGAGTACCCACGGTGCTCCAAATATTTCCGTTAGTCTCGGTACAATGAAGATTTTGTCGTGTGACTATCTACCGCGGCCTTTCTATTTCTCAGGCTGCCCCAGCGGCCATGGCAACCAAAGTCCCGTGGACGCCAGCCGCACGCCAAGTCTCGACGCACTCGTCGAGCAGGACCCGCATCCGCCCGTCCTCAAAGATCCTCGCGACTGCCTCGGCCACCAGCACGAACCGGCAACAGACAGCAAAGACCTTGGGCTGCGACGTCCAGCCCAGGGCCTCGTCGGCGTTGGCCGCGGCGTGGACGGTCACGGCCTCGACGCCCTCGGCGGCCCAGGCCCTCAGCTGGGGCAACCACGACGAGGCGGAGGCGTCGGCATCGTCGACGACCTCGAGGCCCTTGAGAACGCTTACCCAGCGCCGTGCCTCGCGCACCTCGTCGACGAAGAGGTTCTGCTCCTCGACAACGAAAAGGGAGTCGTCAAACGTCAGGACGTCGCGAAGCTCTTCGGCGGGGCTGCGATGCTGCTGCTGCGCTCCGTGGTCACCGCCAGCGCCGCCGCAGCCGCCGCCGCCCATGAGACGCCGGGCGACGACGAGGCCTTTGAGCTCTGAGGAGGCAGCAGAGGCGGGCACGCTCGTCGAGGCAAGGTGCTGTAGCAGCCGCGGCGCGGCCTCGGTGGGGACCGCGAGCCTGCCCAGGACCGGGGCGGCCGCGGCGGCGCCGATGTCGCGGATCTCCTCGTCGTCGTCGTTTAGCGTGTCGTAAAGTGCCAGAAGTAAGGGTATGTAGGCTTCTGCATCGCTTGTTGCGCACCATCGGCCCACCGCTGCGGTGAACGACTTGATTGCGAGCGCGGCGGCTTCGCGGGTGTCGAAGGCCTGTTTGTTCGGTTTTCGGGTTGCTTTGTCAGAAACGCTCGCTCTGCGAGTACGAATGCAAGGCTGCGACAGGGCGAGAAATGTTTTTTTTACTCACATTGTCGTCGTGACCGGCCTGGCTGATTATTGTCGCCCAGGATTGCAGCTGATGCCCTAGAGCCCGAGGCGCATTATCCTGTCCTGCACGAAGACACAAGGCCGCCATCATGGGCCCGCTGGCCCTGAGGCAGGCCTGGAAGGTGGCCGGGTTCATGTGGCTGCTCTGAACAGTATTCCAAACGGCGCCCAGCTCGTCGGACGAAGGGAGCAGGTTCACCTTTTGCGCAGAGACCAGAGTGTCCAACGACGCGGTCATTGTGTTCAGCAGCGCCACCCGGACCTCCTCATCAGGCACAGCTGTTATAACGTCAATGTACGCACGGCATAGCTCTGACGAGAGGTTTTCCTCGATGGCTGCGCTCCATAGGCCGGGGATGGCCTCGATCATACGGGCGGCTGCGTTTGTGTCTACGTTGCACATAGCCTTTACAGCGTCTCGAAGCTGGCCTGTGTCCCTGCGTCGCGCAGCCCGCTGTACCGCCTCGAGTCCGCACCGAATGCGAAGCAATGATGCGGCTGGTGTGCCTTGCGGCTTGTCCAAGATTAAAGCCGGATGGCTCTCAGCGGTTGAACAGACGGTCGAGCTGTCTGGTTGGCTGTGAAGTGATCTCCTCAGCAGCAGACAAAACAGCTCCAGGTGAACTGCTTGGACCTGCGGGCAGTGCTGGTAGAGCGCCAGGTCGGCGATGGGCTCGATGTCGCTCGACAAGCGGGCGAGAACGTCTTCTCCCTCCAGTCCGTCAGCAAAACACACCAAGCTCAGGGCGGCAAACAGGGAGGGACATATGAAACTTACCGCTTTCGAAATTCTCCTTCTCCACTAGAAACTTGATGGCAAGGAGGGTGCCGTGCAACCTGTTGGCCGAGCATCTTGCCCTTTCCAGCAACTGCACAATCTCCCCCATGTAGTCCATGGATACCAGAAACGAGCTCAACGTACGGGCCGCGATTTCTCGTACGTGCCAGAGGTGGCTTGCCAGGTACTCGGAAATCAGGGCGTAGAGATGCGGCCTGTGCGAGTCGGGCGGTCCGGCACGGCGGATGATGTCGAGTGCCGGAAATACGGACTCAGCGGCTCGCCGTTGCGATTCGGTATCATGCGCCTCTTGGCCAGACTGCAGCAGGCTGACGAGGATGCCAGGAAGGGTTGAGTACTTGACGTACGATATCCGTATTGTCCTACCATCCCATCCGGCCTCAAGCAGAGCCTTGCTGTCGGCGTTGCCCAGAAGGGAGTCGATGACACTCCTGAGGAGCAGAAGCCCACAGTTGCGGATCGCCCATCTGTAGAGAGTCAGCCGAAGGTTTAGCAACATTCAAAAGTTTACGCGAAGCAGGCAACGAGAAACCATGGAATGCTAGGTTCGAATGTCGAAGATTAAAAAAAACTCACAGTTCCGATCGCAGGCTGTTTGTGGCAACCCGGAGGAAGGTCGGGAGGTACTTCTCAGCACGTACGCTCAGTAGTGAACTTTTGAAGACATCCTTGATGCAGTTGAGAGCGTGCACCTGGGGAAGGTTTGAGCCGTCTGTTTCGGCGACGCGTGCCGGACGCTGTGCAATCTCCCCCAATTTTGTGATAACCTCATCAAAAGATGGCCGCGATGCATTTGCTGCGAGAATACCAGTCATCAGCGCCGGGATGCCTGCGGAGCGGCGCGTGGTCGAGACTTGTGCAAAGATACAGTCGAGCGTGCCCTACATGAAAGAAAATGTATTAGCTCAGACTTACCAAGCCTTACTGGGTGTGTCAACTCACCATGTACCATGTGTAGAGAAGCGTCTCTTCTGTTGGGGCGTTTGGGGATGTGATCAAAGGATCTTCAACGAGCTGACAGCAGGTGATGAATGTGAGAGATACAGTACTGAAAGCACCCCGATGCCTGAGATTAGATAGCTGTTCAAAGGTCAGGTTACCGATCTGCTTGAAAACGTCGCTCGGAGGACATAAAGTCCCTTTGACACGGCTGAACCTCAGCGGGGCGATAATGAGACGCATTGTATTGCTGAAGTGGGCGGAAAGAAGTATGTGTTAGAACTTATGTACTGCAGAAATGACCAAGCGTTGCACTAATCAGGATGGATTGTCGTCAAGTACTGAACATACCTAGATTCGTAGATAGCCCTGAAGCTGTAGCTGAGAAGCCCCTTGGTGTCGAGTCCTTGCGCATCTTCCATCTCTTGAGGCAAGTGACCTTCCGGAGAATCATCGCAGAGGATAGGTTTCACGACATCCCAGACCTCTATCGAACATTGAACAACGCGCTCTTGAAGTGGCGCAAGTCGGACCAAGTTTGCATCCGAATACTTAGCCTTGCTCAAGACGTCCCAGACGCAGCTATGAGATTCAGGCAGGTTAATGATACGGCATCGCAGACCGGTGGTTCTCCAAACATAGCTTCGTACCTGATAGACGCAAAATCACCATGGACAGGATGCTCAACCACAGCAAGTGCAATGTCTCGCTTTGCCACTTCCAGCTTCGTTTCGATATCAGCAATAGTCCTGCCGAGAATTTCCAGCTGCTGGTCCAGCGAATCAGCCCAGCTGCAAAGCAGCCCTTGAAGACGTGCTGAGCCATCACCGTGATCGGCCCTGCCCGTCCGCGAAGCCAGGGCGGAAGCCTTTGACCTAAAGTCGCGGACCAGATCGACCAGTTTCACCGACGAGCCAGGACTAGTCTGAACGAGCGACTCGACGTCCTCTCTCGGGGCGAGCATAAGCAGCGAAATGGCGGTCTCACGCACATCGGAAAAGGGATCAACAACCAGGTCGAGGATGGAGCGGATCCACGAGTAGTCCTGAAAAATCGAAGTGCCACAGAGCTCTTTTCCAAAGTTTAAGACTTGCACTATCGCCCTCAGTGCGGTGATGTGTCGCTGGTACGAGGCCGTAGGCACGAGCTCGCCAAGAAGGAAGCCCAAGTACCATTGAAAAAACTCTCTGTGTTGCTGGATGATCTCCTGAGTGATGGGAGTCTTAGCGGCAGTGGACGCCTTAGCCGGCGGCTTCTCGGAACCTGGCGTGGTGCCCGTGGCGGGTTTCTCAGCGGTACCAATCGTGCCCTTTATTCGCTGAATCATGGTCTTGGTATAAACGAGTGCCTCTTGGCGGAAACCGGCGCCGGGGTCCGAGTGGTAAGCCGGCAGGTGTGTTTTCAACAGGCTGAGCGCTTCAGCCGGGTACGGTTTCGTGCTCGAAGGAGAGGTGGCCAAAAGTGACAAGGCCAAGAGTCGGATACGGGGCGATGGGTGCGAGAGCACACTTTCCATGACTTTCACGTCAAGCACAATGTACTTTGAGGACTTTTGAAGGCTGACAGAACCTGAATTGGAAGAAAGTCTGTGTTACTATATAGGTCTATATAAAGAAGCTGGCTCGACATACCTGGGTCTTCCACCAAGCCCGACTTCTTCCCCACCTCGAGCGCAGCCAGTCGCAGAATGGCATCCATGTCCAGCTCTTGGTCCTGGCCACGCGAGGATTTCTCCGCGGGTGGGCGGTTGAGAACATCCAGAAGCTCCAGAGACCTAGGCCTATCCGTCTTGAACAGAGGGACAAATATGTACAGCTTGATGTTATCAAGAATGGCTGGGTTGGCACGCAGCTCTTCCTGAAGCCAATCGAGCCATGTCTCCACCGTGAGCCCACGGAGGCTGCTAGAGTCTGAGCTGGCCTGAGCAAGATTCTGCAGGGCCCGGAGGACGGTGACTATGAATTTACCTGCGACTGAGCAGACATAGTGGAGGTACATCCAAGAAATCAGGGCACTGCAGAAGCGCCTCCAGAGCTCGAGGTCGGGAAGTGATGCTACTGTTGGCTCCAGCTCCCGATAGGTATCTGCAATGTCCTGGAGCCTGTATACGGATCTAACAAAGAGGTGGTTCAGCGAGTTAATGCACGACTTGACCAAGGGCCTTGTTGACTGCCTCGTGATAATGGACACCAGGCTGACGAGGATGTGCCGTCGGATGGAGGCTGCAGTGTCCGGGTTGGGGTTTTGCCCGGTGAGAACAGTCAATAGGTCGAGGACGAGCTTCATGGAGCGGTGCTGATCTTTTTCATTCCACTCAATATAGAAGTCAAAGAGCTTCATGGCCGTGGGCTCCGAGAAAGCCCAGGCCCGGACGACAGCATGACGAGACTTTGTACAATGCTGGACAAAGCCGCACAGCTTTGTGCAGGCTAACACTGAAGAGTGACGGGGCTGAGAGGCCCCGGCCAAGAGTTGATCATATAGGTCTTGAGAGTGGCTTTGGGGATGTGTTGATTTTGTGCGCGTATTAGTAAATAAGCTGGTGCATGTCCCTTGTTTTTTTCCTAGCAAAGATTTTGGAGGGGTAAAAACAAGGCTTTGCAGCAGACGAGGGAGGACTCACGCTACCAGCTCAGATTCGGGCTTTTCCTCGAGCCATGATATCAAGGAATTGGCATTGACCTGGGAATCGCCCAGATCAGGCAGTCGGTTGGTGTCTGCCATGAGAAATCCGCTGTCAATGAAGCGGTTTGTTTCTTGACAACGTAGCAGGATGGTGATGGTGATCTCGGGCTAAGATATAATAGTATGGTTCTAAACTGGGAGCGCAGTGCAGAGCAGTGCCGTGCAAGTGGTGCTTTCCCGCGATAATTCAATTGAATGCAAAAAGGGATCCACTCTACCCCCAAATCGGCCTAGTCTGTCTCCACCACCACGCCGTCATCGCTCTCTCTGGCTTGCCGGGGGTCGCGCGCTGGCTGATTTTTTTCTCTATGGCAAAGCAAGGCAAGCATCGTCGTCGAAAAAAACATTCGGGATTCATCGACACCTAAACCTGACCTGGCTGTTTTCACAATCCGGTAAATCTGCCCACTGCAAACCCGGCATCCCGCGCACATCACAGCCTGTTCATTTCTTATCTCTTCTCCTTCTTCTTTGTCTTTTGCTACCGTCTATTTCAAAAAACCAAAAATGGCCTCCTTCTGGAACTCATTAACAGGGCGCAAGCCCGACAGCTCCAACCCGTCGTCCGAAGCACCATCCTCCTCCACCCAACAAGCCTCGGCGCCGGCCTCGACCCAGAACCCGTTATACAACTCCTCACAACCCCAGGGCGTCGACGCCTTCCTCGGCAGCTCCTCCTTCGTCGACCCCTCGGCCCTCCACCCGCTCGCCGGCCTCAACAAGGACGCGCTCGAGTACATCACCCTCGAGGACTCGGTCCTGTCAGACCTCCCCGGCTCGCAGTCCGTCATACCCTCGCGCGGCTG
>JASAOQ010005434.1:0-16501 GCA_031306065.1 Pseudopyricularia cyperi | reverse complement strand
TCCGACGACCTCTGCTACGGAACGGGCATCACGTACCTGGCCGCCCTCGGCGTCGGCGGCGCCTGGGGTGCCCAGGAAGGCTTGCGAAGGTCCGTCGGCCAGCCGCCCAAGCTGCGACTCAACTCGACCCTCAACGCAGTCACCAGGAGGGGCCCCTTCCTGGGGAACTCAGCCGGAGTCGTCGCCATCGTATACAACCTGGCCTGCTCGTACTTTGGCTACCTCCGCGGCAAGCACGACGCCGCCAACTCGATCGCCGCCGGCACCCTGAGCGGCATGGTGTTCAAGAGCACCCGCGGCCTGCGTCCAATGATCATTTCGGGCGGTGTTGTCGGTACCGTGGCCGGAGTGTGGGCTGTAAGTACCCAGAATGTCCCCTTGACGTTTATCAAGGCATTCCTGGCCAGACGAGAAAACAGTGGAGCTGACATGGTATCATCAAAATACAGGTGGCGCGGAAAACCTTTGAGCAATCCCAAGAGGAGAGAGCGCACTAGACACGCTCTCCCTAGTCCTCGACGTCTCGAGACGCCGCGTTACGGAACCAGTGTTGGGACTTTTGAGCACGCAAACACCCGCATAAACCATAGGGACGCCTTTCATCTCCTAGCGGGCGTGCCATGTACAATTCTTTTCTCTATATACCCACCCCCAAGTTTTAAGGGCGGTGTTGATGACATATTAATCCGGTATCTGATCTTACCTTGAATCACGGAACACGGCGGTTCTGTTAGCGTCCCCCCATCGCAAGGATGCGATCAAACAATCACCTCCATCCCTGCGTTGTCGCAACAAATTTCAGATCTTTCAGACGGGAGGGGTGGCGGAATCTCAAAAAAAGGGCTGGCGGTGGTCTCTACTCCTCTCTGACAAAATGTACACTAGAATCGGGGGGTTGTATGCATAGAAAACCTAGAAAGCGGTTGGTTGAGCGGTTGGGTCATGGGGAGGCGTTTCCCATCTCAATGGGAAACATTTATTGACTGATTTGCAGCTGCTCTTGGTTGCGACTAACGTATTTGTCCTGGGTATAAGTCGAAAATCAGCTTTTGGTGACATGTTCTTCTGTCATGACGCTCTTAAAAGCACCCACATTCGCAGACTAGAACGGCACCTTTTAGACCGGAAAAATGCCAAAGATACAGATATTGCGTGTACAATGATATTATAATCAAGAGGCTGCCTAACCACAAAGCCACTGGCACGTGCTCCAGAATCCCGCGTCACGTTTTTTTCACTCACGTCGCGGTGACAGGACTCCTAACATCCAGCAGGTTGTCCTGGTCGGCACGGCAGCTCCCGCAGTACTCCTCGTGCCACTCCCGAAGAGACTGCACCCTCTGCTCACCAATGGGCCGCGTCAACCTGCGAGCCGCCTCCTCCCCAGACGCCGCCGACGCCGTCGCCCCTTTGCCCCCCTCGCCGTCATCGCCTCGGAGCATGACCTTGACCTGCTCGCAGCGCATGTTCTCGTCCATGAGCCAGTTCTCCCACTCGGACTGTATCATCTCGCGCTCGATGCTGTTGACCACCCGCATGGCCACCACCAGGTCGTGTCTGTACGAGCCCAGACGCTGCCTGGTGCGCCTGATGCGCCGCGCCGCCGCCTTGCTAGAGCGCGATGACATGTTCGACCCGGCGTCTTGGTAGGGCGTGTCCATGTCTGTGGAGTTTAGGATGCTGCGGAAAGTATCGTAGCTAAAGGGAAGCCCCAAAAGAATCAGGTTAGCAAAACCACACAAGCAAGTTTTTTCTTGTTCGTTTTGCATTAAACATATCTATAGAAATATGGAACTATACCACAAGCTTGTAGGTGGATTCCTCGTAACGCCCGCAACGAACGAGCTCTCGGTTGCCTGATCAAGATCAGAGAGATAGATGGCCTTGCTCATCATCACGTTGGGCCCGACGCCGAGGCGCTGCATATACCGCGCTGCGCTGCGGTCCGCCCACCACGCAGACGTCTCGATAGACGTGAACATGACATTGGCCACCACGCTAAAGGCCAGTGCGGCGAGAATTAGACGGTTGGCCGAGAGGATGTTGAACAGCCTCCGCAGCACGGCAAAAGTCCACATCATCAGGCTGGACGCCACGCTCTCAGCAAAGGACCGTAGAATCTCCCAGACCATGTGCGTCAGCGTGCGCGGCTTGATTTGCGGCTTCTTCGCCGTGCTGGCTTCGCCCGGTGTGAAGACGACCACCTGGGTCTGCTGGCCGACATGGCCATACACCTGAATGGCACGCTTTGTTCGGCTGTGCGGACCCAGCCTCCTGACCTGGTCGGTCGCGATCTCAGCAAGTTCCTCGGCGTCGCGCACGGCGTCGTTTGTCGCCTGTCGCTGCACTAGGTTCTTGGAAAACGCCGGTGCCTTAGACCAGTCGACTTTCGTGTATATGGCGAGCTTGCACTTTGATTTGGCCAAGTGTGTTATGACAACCTTGGTGACGAGCTTGAAGGCTTGTGAGTGCGGTAGGTGCCACGGCGTCTTGACCTGTTTGACCACGTAGGTGATGTGGTCGCTAAACACCTCGATCGTCTGCGTGTCCTCGACGTCGGTAGGCCTGCGCCGCCCTAGCACATCCTTGACGTCTACCTTGAACCGGAAAAGTCGCTGCATCTTTCCATGGTCCGCCAGTTGCCACGGCCCTTGCGAGATTTCCTTGGCTCGACGCTCAAAGTACAGCTTGGGGAAGATGAACGACTTGTCTCCAAACAAGATGTGGAAACAAGCCTTTGCACTGATTTCATAGTGACGTTCAGCAACCAGTTGTTGCATGTCTTCCGGCTCGTAGATGACTGGCTGGGGCGGGAGAGCAAATTTTGTCACAGGTCGCTCTCTCTCTCCAAAAGATCGTCGACCGGTGGTATCGGGCGCACGTCCAGAATATGTCCCGTCATCGGCCGGTGTGTGAGATGGTATCTCTTCCCAGCTCTCCATGCTCGGGCTTCTCATGCCCAGATTCTCCTTTTCGAGATTGACGAGGGCCTGCACTAGGCTCGAGAGGTCCATTGGCTCCTCTGCCTGCAGATCGTCAATGAGCAGGTTCAACCGGGCATGCAACAAATCCAACTGTTCCAGAAAGGTCTTAATAGTGATCCTTGTGAAGCCCTTGGCGTTCATATCCTGGCCGAGGTGCAGGAAAATGAAGTCGTTCTCCTTTCCAGGCGCAGCTGTAACTTCGGTGATGGCATCAAGCCTGACCTTGTATGCCGTTACCAGTCCCATGTGCTGACCATAAAAGTACATGTTGTCGGGGGTGACATAGACCCGCCCTCCACCTATCAGTGTCTGATTGCGTGAGCCGTCCTCCGAGGAGCTTGACCATGTCGCGTTGAAGACCAGGGCCAACTTCTCCTCTGCAGGCACGCTGGGGAACAGCATTCTGAACTGCGCATGATGAGGTTTGAGCTCGTTGGGGTAATCTGGAGGGAACGCCTCGCTCGCATCATCTTTCGACGAGTCTTGGACGGCCCGCCTCTCACCGCCGATCGAGTCACTGACTGTTTTGCGATGTGTAGGACTTGCAATCTTGAGGTCTTGAACATTACCCGTGGGCGACTGTAATTTGATGGGGGGGCCGAAGGGATCGTCCTCGAGATTGGGCGTTCTTGGCATCACGACGTCGCCATCGGCGCAGTACATTGCACCCCAGAAACTGCTACCCCAATAGTTCGCCCTCAGGGCAGTAGGCACCATCTCAGCCGGGCCTAGATCAAATCCATACTCTACGGCAGCGAATACGGCATTCTTGCTGAGTCCAGTTGCCGTAGGAGGTCTTGCATAAGTCGCTGGCGCCAGGGCTTTCGGACGAGAGGGAGCGGTTGAGATCGCCGAGGGCTGTGTCCGCGACTGTGCGGCGGCCAAGACGGCATAGTTTGCCGGTAGGAGGTTGTGGCTGGCCGATATCAGACCGGCAATGCCGCCCGACGGCTGCGGTTGGTCCGTGCCGGATGTCAGGGCCTTGCGGTGAAGATCGAGCCGCTGCATAAGGCGGGTTGCGTGCTCGCGGTTGCTTTCGCCTTCTTCCCGTGCGAGAGACGTGATTGCTCGGCGTTGCGCCCCCATGTTCGACACGTCGGTGCTTGGGCGAGGCAATGTACCGGCATCGGGGTTTCCGGGTACAGGTATGGTTGAGGATCGCTCTGGGTTGTTGATCCCTACACTTTCATCGGCGCTCATGCCAGCCACGGCATCAAGTGCCTTTGCAGCGAACTCGGAGGATATGGGTTGCGTGATGGCAAACGTCGGATCGACACCACGCGGGAGAGAGCTATTGTCGCGGCCGAGGGTTGCTTCAAAGGCTTCCTTCTTGGCAACCTCAAAAACCTCGAGCCACTCGACAAGCTCGGCTTGCGTCTCGACCTGCAGCATCAGGTTCTGGGTCTTGGTCTTGATCTCGAAGCAGAAGCGCCGCTCTTCTTGGACCGCGGGCTTGGCACTGCAGAGAAGAAGACCGATCTCCTCGCCCTGCAGGACGCCCTGCGAGGACGGCACGAGCCACCCGAAAACTCCTTCGCGACAGTAGTACCACCTACGAAACCACATGGCTTTGGAACCTTGTCGCAAAGGTCCGCTTCGCGTAAACAACCAGCCCTGCTTCTCGGAGACAACCGACGCACCGTCGCCGCTGCGGAGATTCATGGGGCCTCTGGAGCCAATGTAAGGCACCGTCGAAACGCTGTAGTCTTCGAGCTCGCGAGACGGCCTGAACTTGATCAGTGTCTTCTCCGAGATTTCACGCCTCGCGGCCTGGAGTTCCCGCTTGAGTGCAGCCTCGGAGTCCTGCAGATCTTTGGACCAGCCACGCAGGCGATCTACCTCCTCCGAGTACTTCGCCGCGACGGCCGAGCCCGGGTCCGTCTTCTTCATCTCCTTCCACATATCTGCACTGATCTTGACCAGGAGCTTGTCCAGCGTGTACCTCAGCTGGGGTGCCAGCTGACAAAAGTCCATCGACGCCTTCAAGTAAGTCTTGCGCGTCTCGTATAGTGCGAATGCATCCTCGCGAAGCGAAGACGCCTCCTTGGTCTTTGACTGGGCGACGTAGCGCGCAAGCACGGCATCGAACCCCCGCTGCGACGCCTCGAGTTCCCTCTTGGCCTTGTTGAAAGCCTTGAGCTCCGAGCTCAGAAAGTTCCGTATTGGGTCGGCAGACATGGCATCGAGGCTTCGGGTGGAGGTCAGGAACTTGGTCCATCGCTCTCGGGCCAGCTCGCTGACCCTCTGGAGGGCGAGGAGGGTGAAGTCCGCGTCGATGACGCCATCGGCGGCACCAGGACTGGGCGTCGCCTTGGATATATAGTTGTTAATGGCTTCTTCGAGGCCGGCGACGTCCGAGGCCAGCTTCGAGGCAGCCCTCGCATAGTTGTCGAGCCATCGCTCGACCGCATCGACCTGGTCGCCGAAGTGGATGGCGGCAGCTCGGAAGGAGGGGGAATCGAGGCCGGCTTCGTTTAGCCCGACGGGTATCGCAGCCGTGGTCTTGGGGGCCGGATTGTCTGCGGACGATTGTGCAGCCTGCCTCGTCGGCGAGACGGCACTGTCCGCCATGGTGGTGATGTCTGTTCTCGTGCCTAAGCGGAGGTGAGTGCGCGCCCGCCTTGGGTCAGAGGCCTGGCTTGGCTTTGCTTGTTGGGTTGGTCAGGACAGGGTCGTGACGTCCGACGACAACCGCAGCTAATAGTGGTTCATTTGAGGAATGCTACACGATTCTACTTGTCCGTAAAATCAGTCAAGTCGCAGTTTGCTGATGATTATCCAATGTTCAGTCTGTCAGACACTGCGAAAAGGGCAAGCACCGAGGCACGGTGACGTTGCGGGTTGTCCCAGCGGGCGGTTAGGTTGCACCGGGCTTAATTTAGCGACGAACCCTTAGCGCCGAAACCTCAGGCCCTGCCTCTGCGCCAGAGCATCTCCATGCGATGTACATTCCCTATGCCGCCAGCTCCATCTTGACAATCAACATAATCAGATAATTACCAAGTCGAACACAAACAGCAGCCTGCTACGGAAAAAAAGGCCAGTACAATCATGCCCGCTTCCGTGTCGGTCGCCGGCTTGCGTGACGCGACTGGACTTTGGACGTGCTTTCTAGCTGCGGTCACTCAAGCCCCGCCGATTTTGGCACTTTGCCGCCGACAGGGAGATATCTACAGCTGAGAAAATATTATTACTACCTACCAGGTATGGTATGCATCTATCTAGACTACGAAGTAGATAGACTACGTAGGCAAAGGGGTCAGCGTCCTAGATAAACGCAGCTACGGAGCAACATTGAATAAATTCAATGTACGGCAACTGAGAGTTAACGTTTCTTCCCGGTCAACGAGCAGTCTGCATACCTAGGTATATATGCATATGCCTGCCCGCTTCCCATTCCTCCGGTGGGCAGTGCGAGCTCGTACCTGCACCAAGCCTGCATTGGCAGCCCGTCGTGGAGGTACGTCGCAATACCGAGTAGTCTAGTCAATATCCGGCCGACGTTGTTCTAGTCCGCGAGTGGCGCTCAGGACAAGGTCAGGGTCGATGTCGCAGTGCAGACTGGCAGTCCTGTCATACAGATCATTCATCCGCTGTGGCGAAGAAAAATCGTGGCTCTACATAGTATATCGGCGGCCTCCCAAACTTGGAGAAAGAAAGAACATTACCGGTATAGTATGTATGTATAACACCACCAGCGGCCGCGCAGGCAATCCATCTCAGTATACAGTAGCTCACCTACTTATGGTATGTACAAACGTACCTAGGAGCTAGGTAGATATGTATGTACGTAGCACTCGGTCAGTCCAGGCTTCATCTCTTTGTCTTTTCTCTTTGTTCACCTGCTCCCACTTCCATTGCCATTATTGCCAATGAGTGAATGACTCCATGTCATCCGACTGAATGATCGGACCATCGTGGGAATCAAAAAACAACTTTTTTGCTCGGTGAGTACGGAGGATGTCAAGCCGAGTTGATAGTCTATCCTCTGACTCGCAGGACTACGAAGTGCACTTGAGGCCGACTCATAATACTATCTACAGTATCTAACTATATACTTACTAGGAGATATCCCCCTGGCCCAGAGGCAAATCTTGCCCGCAGAAGGAATGAATAATCGCCATATCGTCGTCGTCGACTACGAGCCAGTCCCTTCCACGCCCCTATTCGCATGCAGCTAATTACTATAATTACCTCGTACGCCGTACAAGCAGACTTGGGGGGCATACAAATGTGGACGTGGCCGGGCGACTGCGCCACAATGTGCCGTGCTGGTTTTTTATTAATTAATTATATTTTGTTTTTTTTGGCGAGGATCTATCTGGTTTGCATGCCGCGGTGCTGGATCGACCGCCCAAAATAGCCACCACCTCCCGGGATTTCCGCAAGAGATGGGGCGTTGGGCTGGGCGGGCTGGCCGCCTACTGCAAGGTCCGGCTGGGTTGCGGCACCTGAGAGACCCATCTCGGTGCATGTGTCCAATAACCTGTATCCCAACATGCTCCAATGCCGACTTGCCAAATCACTTTTCTTTGCTCTTGGCCCAGACAGCCATCAAAGAACTGCGCGTTGAGCGGGCGCATTCAGTCGGCTGGCTTGTCAACAGCCCGGCATACATTCCGGTCGCGCCGAACTTGGTGGCTCGGTGTCGTTAAGAGTGCATTAGGCATACGCACCAACGCTGAAGCTTCCCAGCCAGCACGGGCAGCCGTCCCGACGTGGCTTTACAAGGGCTGAAAACAAGCCGGCAGTTAGTTGGTTGACTATGCTAATAGTGGCAGTAAGTGGAAGCACTACACCCGTGCACACTCGGCCGGTTGAGCATTGGGCGTATTATTTGTCTCCCTGTTGTGCTTCTCACTTGGCAATGCTACTTTACTCCATGATGATTAGTCGCAAAAGAGGAACACACGCCCAGTTACGCGCCATAGTATAAAAGTGATGACTGCAGCGTTAGTTCGTGTCAGAATTTCTGGGGTGCGTATACGTCGTAGATCGCAGTGTCCCAAGTCAGGGAGGCAACACACAGCTGTGCATGCTCCAAAAAAAATAGAACAACTGACGAAGCTTGAACTCGCAAGCCACCACCATGTGTATAGGTACGTTAAAGGTACCTTTGCACGAAAATCATGCCTTTTGGCAGTTCTCAGTCTATGTTATAATAGTCATAGGGTAAGAGGACAAGTAGTACTATGTACATCGTGGATGTACGTTGTATTTTGCCTCGATATGATATGCTTGCTACAAGGGCGTCCAGGTAAACAATGCGGGGTAGAGAATGTAACGATTCGGTAATTAATCCTCCTACGAGTACTGCTACATGTACTCGCTAGTTACGGAGTACTTTTCTGTGCCCATGGGGCATCCAGCATCCTGAGCATATATACGTAGTAGTTTCATTCGTACCATTTTAACAGAGATGTTTGAAAGATAACTCGATACTTTGTACGTCGTACGTTCTACCTAGGCATACTACTTAGCTCAAACTCCGCTTAAAACCTAAGACTTGCTTGTCTGGGGAGCGACTCAATGCACAATCAACAAACCGTTGATAGCCGCTTATATGTAAACAAGGCCCTTGCTTCACTCTAGGCCAACGGTAGATATAATCTATGGTATTATAGAAGATATCAATTGCCAGGGATCCAGCTCCCTCCCTTCAGCCTTTACCCACTGAAGGCTGACTTGTTGGGGGGTTGCAGTTCGTTTCATCAACCATCACTTCTAGCCCCCCTCGCATCAAGGTTCGGGAAAGCTTTACCGGGGCAATCCCGTATAATGAGGCTTGAGAGGATGTTTGAAAGCCAAAAGGTCCCAGCTTACAAGGTATTACGACACACATGCAGTTTTGAAAAAAGGCATTTTGGAGAAATTGAGGTAGTATCAGTGCAGTTATTTTCCTCATTGGATCTTGTCCTATTTTGGCCAATTACAGCCGCCCAACGCTTAGAATCTCGGTCTTTTATATCATTGGATAGAGCCCACCCAATCATGGCCCAGAAGTGGCTTTCTGACTGCTCACCAGCCCACACGCCAACAGGGTTGAGGGACCTGGCGAAAAGCCATCTACAGGCTCTCGTTGATTTCATCCTGACGAGCTATTTCGTACTCCCATCCTCCTCCCTCCCCCCTTTTTCTCTAGTCTGCTTTCGGGCCTGAAATGCCGGGGTCGATTCCAAGTCCCTTGATATAACAGAATGGGATAATGAGCACCAGGGTGCAACAAAAAACAAGAACAAAATCAGAGAAAAAGGGGCAAGGGGAACAGAATGTAACTTGCTCTTTTTGGCAATTTCGACATGGCTAATGTCGTCAGCTCTTCCCCAGTGGCCAGGGGGGAACTACCAAGGGGAATTTCTGCTTCAAAATAAGGGCAAGCACTTGCGCAGATCGCCGCCCATCACTGCCAACCTCGAACCGGGGCTCTGTAAAGGGGGACCTCTTTTTCGATGCGGGCCCTCCCAGAAGCGCTGGATGGACGGCCCATATACTGGGCTCTGTTTCACGGGCACAATATACGAGCGAGACGAGATACTGGCGAGCCCCCCGCGAGGTGTATCCCTTCCCACTTGCGGTCTAGTCCAGTGGTCCGGGAGATGGTTTGAGCTTCCTACGAATCCGGCTCAGGTTTGGGGGGCTGATATTGGATTCCTGCTGCACCTCGGAGGGCATGGTCTACCGAGTAGGTCTAGAATAACCTGGTTGGTGTTGGTGGCCCTTTCGGCTTCTGCTTTGTCGACCAGGAGAAGGGTGCGGCGATCCAATCTCGCCAGACATATGACATATGCAGAGAACAATTTCAGGGCTGGACGAACCAGCGTTCGCTATCTATATTGCATGTTAGATGTTATGAAATCTTGCTGGAGACACATTGACCTGGCGAGATTCGTAACCATATCTTTCTGCTACGGGGGGATCTTTTCTTTGTTGGTTTCTTGTCCCATGACAAGTATTATTATAGCTTGAACCAGCTCGATTCTCTATATAGGAGGACTTGAAGTTGTTAACTACACACCTTTGCATGACAAACAAGCCTACATTTTTACCTGCCTAACCTAGTCTACTTCGTAGTGGTTGCAACACAACCGTCGTCCGGATGAATGCCGGTGCATTAAAAACTGAACAGGGCGTTATGGACGACTAGCCTAGGCCTAGATACGATGCGACGTGACAGGCCATAGAGTAACCAGAGGATACCAAAATCGAGTGAAAACAAGAAACAAGACCTGTCATGTATCGTTTTTCTTTCCCCTAAAAAAAAAGACGACTGCTGAGCCTCTGGTGGGTGTGTAAAAGGGGGTTTTAATATCAAGCTAATAGCAAGCCACATTATATTCGAGCAGCAGCCTTCGGCATTTGATATCAGCCCGCCGAAGTGCAAAAGAGACCTGAATATGCGGCCGGGCGATGGGAGGGGAGTTACAGTGTTCCCCGTCATCGGAGCTGACGATGCCGCCGATGAACAAAGCCATTGTAACACTCTTCTTTGCACTCGTCTTGGCCAACGATGGAAGGTGGGGGTTTCGGATAGTCCATCGTCTATGGTCGACATACTCCTGCGTACATACATGAAGTACATCTCTCCCGAGTAGGCATTTATCGAGGACGACGGGTGACAGCGGTTGATAAGGGTATATTTTCCTGACGGACGGCATGCAGCTAGGATGAATACAGATCTTCCTAGGGCAGTGTAGGGTCGTCTCTCCGAGATAACATGGAGAAACGTTGCCCCGTGTACTTGAGGTACGCGCCGCCCCCATTCCTTGTAGGAAAACTAAAAGTTTGCCCGTCTAACCCGATATCCCCCCAGACTAATTGTGAATCGATTACTTGTTAGAGCTTTCTATGTGTCGATCTTTTCCTAGATCTTTCTCCAAGTCAAGCCACGTTGGTCGGTGGCGTTCCTACACACGGGGGCTACGTTAACTAAAACGTACTACGGGTAATAGTGTGTATGCATCTCGTTCTCAGCTCCGGAGATAAAAAGTGTCAGGTAATTAACAAAGTACAGAGTAGGAAACCCGTGTTTGCTTTTCTCCAAAGGTGTCTTGTACACTAACTCCCATTCGCAGGCAAAAAGGCAGATATGCAGGAAGGGGGAAGCACAGCCCCTCCAGGAGAAGACCGAGTGAGGCGCCAGATGAGGGAGAAAGATGTGGGACCCACAAAGCCACCGTTTGGACGCCCGCCCGACTAGCCACTGCAGCCTAAGAGTACCGTTACATCATACTATCCAAACCTCGAAAGCTGTTGTGGCCTCTTGCCTCTATTGTAATGATGAGGTTTTTGATCGTCTTTCCTCTCCCACCTCTTCTTTGCTATCACATAGCGCTCAATAGTTACCTAGTTATTCGCAGTATTCATTAACAACAACATGCATGATGAGAGGCCTCTTTGGGAAGTAAGTACCTTGCCTTACTGTACCAGGCAAACAGGTACACCCACTTCACGGGATCGACCCACTTCAAGAAAAACCTGTCATGTGGGGCGGAACACCCCACCTGCCATTCTGGGCTTGGCATGGTATGGCCAAGTCTCGGGCAATATCCTTGCCGCCCTCTCGGAAATCCTTTCTTCTCTCGCTGTTGAAGCCGTGGCCGAGCCGATAGAACCCAACGGCGCAACGCGAACGAAAGCAACGCAGCACATGCCAGCATTCCTTTCCACTACCCTGAAACCACCCATGACTATGCCCCCCCGTTCGACACACCCTCCCCCGCCATCTTTGACCCTCCGTCCCAAGCTGCCCTCGCCGTCTGTGTTCAACAGCCCGGGGACGTCCTTGTTGGCGACAGCTGCGGACGAATAGAGATGACATGGAAGCTAATACTGCGGTGTTCTTCCTCGGTAGTTTCGGACATCACGCTCAGTCTTGAACTGACACTATCATGTAATGCAGTCTGCAGGGTTTTGACTGGAAGTAGTGGCTGCTGCACTACTTTCGGTATAGTATATACACCCACAAGCCAAAGCAGTACTATGTAGACATAGTATGTACGATGTAACTAACAATAACATCATCCTACTGCAACAGGACCTACGAGTAGATACGAACCAAAACCTCCACGGACCATGATGGCCGTAGTGACTCAGATCTCACATGCGAGCGCCACAGTTGGCTTGTCCCCAGGCTATACCAACGAACGGCATGCCATGTCACAACGGAGTCTGGCCGCCCCGTCAATTGAATATGCCACAGCGTAATTTGTCCGACAATACATATACGTAGTACGTGGGCACGCATGCACTACTTGCACGCCCCCCTCCACAGCCCGTTTTCGCTGTCTCGTTACTGGACCTAACACCAAAGTGGCGGTTGCATACGAACATGCAGATGCATGCACAGCGACCAGCCCACCATGCGGGTCCCTCAGAAGAACCGCTGAAGGCTAGACCTGCGGGCCTGTTCGATCAGTATTGCAAGTACTGCCGTGAAATCAGGCATTCCGCAGTTGAGAGTTGAGCTGATGGTTGCCGGCGGGAGACCGTGCCCCAGAATGGCAGACAAGGGTCTACAGGGAACCCTGTAGTGTCCCCCAGTGTTCACTCAGCACAGGGGGCTCGCTCTATTGTATGTATGTACACGTACATCAGAGGAGGAGGGTCTGGTAGGTCTGGTAGATCTGGTAGTATATCTCACCACCGCCCACCCTCTATTCCGTGCACTCTCACGCGCCCTCCTTTTTCTCCTCCTCACGAGCTCACCGTCCTCCGCCTTCTCTTCTTATTCGCGGTCGCAGGCGCCTCAGCCGAACTCCCCTCCGAACCGGGACCGCCGCCTCCGTCAACCCTTTTCCCTTACTTCTTTACCACCGCCCCTCCCCAGATCTCTCAATCACCCACCGCGCGCCTCACCGACTCCAATATCTCCCGCAAAGACCACATAGCCAAACATGCCCCCACAACTACTCCCGGCATCCGCCGCGGCCTTTGCGCCGCGTGCCTCCTCCGTCAATGTTGTACTCGGGTCCAAGGTCGAGCCGTGGCTTACGCAGACGCTCAAGCGCATCAACAGGGTCAAGCGCCCCCTCAACAGTGTTCCTCAGCACCAAAGGTGTCTCACCGAGACCCTGTCGTCGCCAAATGCAATTTGGACCCTGGCCTCCCTGATGTTCCCCAAGTGCCCCGAATCCGAACTGAAGGAAGATTCCGACCCCCTGGTCGAGGCACTTCAGAACTGGCAGCTGGTTCACATCGAGGCATACATCGTCCACGTCGACATGGTCCTGCGCAACGAGGTTGCCTACAAGCTGACCCCTGACACGATCGAGGCTCTCATTGAGTATCACAAGGAGGTCCACTGCGTCGATGCCAAAGCGAACACGTACGACTGGGCAGAGAAGGAGCAACACTGCAAAAAGCTGCACGAGGACTTCATCCAGGCCATCAACCGCTATGTCTTTCGCACGCATGTTTCTGCACTTGAGGGGTTGGAAGAGGAAGGCGCCGGCGAGCTGCTCAACGGAACAAGCGAAGATGTCAAGAACGCCATCTTGGGTCTGGTCAAGCCCCTGGTACCCCCGCCGCCAAAGGTACCCGAGCCGATCCGCCAAATGCCATTGCTGCCGAGTTCCACCATGGCCATGTGGTCGCAGCCAACCATCGCAACGTCCTTGCCGGCCCCGGTAGAGTCCTGGAGGGTTCTGCCGTCAAGCCCGAACGTCCCGGCAACGACGGGCGATGTCAACAACACCATGTGGGCCATGCATGGCATGAACGACGCCCAACTGCCTTCGCCGCCCACGCCACCTTATAGCCAGCCACTCACAACCGCCGGCTATTTCTACAGCTCTCCCCTCGTCTCGTCGCCGATTCCCACGCTGTCGCTACCTAGCATGTTCACTCCGCAATGTGGCGTTGGCATCGGCTATGGTGGCTTTGGCTGGGATAGGTACCAAGAGTATGCTACCACCATGTGACAACCATCACAGGTCACTGGGGTAAGCTATCCAACTGTGACATCTTCCTCTTGATGTTTACCAGCTTTCACGCAACCCACTTCATCCACCGAAAGCTGTTGGGCAGAATCAGAGACGAGAGAGACACGAAAAAAAGAACCTCGGCTCTTCCTGGTGGGGGCTCGGCAACGATCTCAAGACGGCAACGGTATGGCGAGCATCCAAACCAAAGGCACAAACAGCGTTTTTATTTCCTGCATCGGCTTTTGCATCCGGGCGACCTGCGACACTCAAATATACCACCTGCGCGTACTTAATCATATTCTCTTTCTTTTTCTTTGTCATTTGCTATTTTTCTTTTCTCTGGGTAAGCGAGCGTTCGGTCTGGGTATTGTTTTTCTTGGTTTGTTTTGGGATGCATCGTCTACCACCACCGCTAGCTCGGTCTGACTGCCGCTTTCTTTGTTATGTTCCTTTTGTTGTCTCGGACATCTCATCTCCTCTTTCCTACACCACTCATCGGCTGGGTCCTGGGAGGGTTTTCTGTTGCATTATACAGGGCGGGAATTTCCTTATTCGTCATACACAAAGAGGAACACGCAGCAATGCACCCTTAGCTCGGCATCAGTCCGAGATAGAAAGACCATTTCATTATGGGCTCTTTCTCTATTTTCCTATCATTTCCTTTTATTTCCCTCCCCTCCGGAACCCCTCGCCTTCATGGCATCCAGAGGCTTTTATCGAGATACCCCCTTAAGCACGGTTTTGAGTTGTCGAACCTGCTGCTCTCGCTTGAGGATCCTTTTTTCTTTTGTCTAAACCTACCCACGGTCTTGGCATATGATTTCCCCTCGCCACTTGCGGACGACTTTACGACCTTTTACGACGAATATACCCAGAGACGACACCGCGACGACTTTTTATCAGAACGCAGAGGATTCGGACCTACTTGGCTTGACGTCGAGCAGAATCATCCTGTTTCACGCTGAAAAAGCACGGTCACGCACATCGACGGCATATATTTGACGCAAGGGGCGCTCGTCTCGCAAGGACCGGATCCGCTAGCGATGCGCCCCTTCCAACGAAAAGGATTGATAGCGAAGCAACACTTGGAGGCGGACACTGGTTGTCAACGAGAGGGTTATCATTGGGTATATACTCGAGCCTGGGGTTTCCAGCAAACTGCCAGACAGAGAACACGTACCCAAAAGCGAGAAGGGATGAATCGACTCGGGAAGAAGAATTGCGGCAGGCCCATCAATCCTCTGGACAGGATTGACTTGCAAGTTCTTGCCACGGGTGCTTCCACACGGCCCGGGTCTAGGTCGGAGAGGTGTCGAGGGAGACTGGGGGGCAAGTCGAAGTTTACTGTGCCGCGCTGTGGTGACGACTCTGCTAGTCAGAGTGCGCCATCTAGCACCCAGTTCCCGGACGGCGGCAAAATAGCCCGGAACCTCGAAGGGTCAAGTCGTGGTAGCAAGCGCAGAGGGGAGCATCACCTGGAGGGGGATGCGGAAGACGTGTAGTCATCTCACTACAGTCCACTTGATCTCTCGGTATCATGTCGAGAGAAGTCGAGGGGCAAGCCGCGGGATGTAATGTTTGCTTTTGTTTACAGGGAAACGACATGGCATGTTGAAGGGGTGCGACGCCGGTCGGCGCAGCCCCGATGCTGTTGCTCGTTTTCCTGTGCACAGTCAAACATTGCAGTTGAAACTCTCTGCGAGAGTTGGCATGAGATGTTGGAGGGATCTACTGTAGTAGGAGGCCTCTGGATCGGAGTCAAGCCGGCGCCCTGGTTGGCGCCGAGGCATTGTTTGTCGATGCTACATGTAGTAGTTAATTGGACATTTTCCTTAGCAAAGCAAAAAAAGCAAAAATCGATACCATTTGTTGCGCAGAGTTCATATTCTTTCCCCGTGACATAGTCTTTATCTGATGACCAAACCCTTCTTCGGTCATCCATATTCCTACGCCGGGAAGACGCATGTTTGTGCCACTGAAGGCACACGAAATCCAAGCGATCAGACGAAGATGGGCCACGGATTTGTCCTATCCTGTAACCGTGTGCCAGCTCATTGGCATTTTTTTGTGTCGCGTCGGCGCAGGGAGCGTATGGGACGACGATGACACACACGACGGTTTCTCGGCACATGTAATTTTCCTCCCCTTGACTGCTTTTCTTTTCCACCCTTTTTTTCCCATCTAAGCGCCCGGCCACCGCCGGTTTTGTATGACGCGTGGTCCTGCTTTGAGCATGTGTCTTTTTTTTTTTTTTTTTGGGATCATCTTGGCGGGCTTCTGCTGTGGCACGACCTCCCTTTTTAACCCCCGGTTGAGCGATATAAAAAAGCTGCTGTACGATTACAAGGAACAAAAGTCCCAATGTACTGTCATGCATGGCAAAAACCTTCATGATACCTAGGAAGCCCAACCTCCCAAAAGAGTCACTGTAGATACACCCTGCCCGTTGTAACGGGTCACGCGGGCTGTTATTTGCGACATTTGTTGTCTTTGAGTGTTTTTTTTTCGCCCAAGGGTGGTGTTGACCGCTTCTTCCCATTCCCTCGGTTTCCCCTTTGAGGTTGATTTCCTTTTTTTTTTTTTTTTTTTTTTTTT
>JASAOQ010005410.1:41366-63097 GCA_031306065.1 Pseudopyricularia cyperi | reverse complement strand
CTGTGCAGGTGGTTGGTACGTCCGACGTAGTGGCCCGGGATCACGGTCACGAAGCTTGCAACTCCGTTTTGGTCGGTTGGCTGCACACCGCGGAGTGCAGAGTTGTTGATCTCCTCGGGAGCCGCGAGCCCTGCGCCATTGCCTTTGGCCACAACACCCGTGTAGACGCCCTGGTGACCCGATTTTGAGTGGTCCAGTGTCAGTCTTCTAGCTGTATAACACAGGTTCTTTCCCACTTAGCCTACTTACAGTAGAGTTGCATCCCCAAAGCTCCACATACACGTCTGGGATTGGCGCGCAAGTCGTAACATCAATGACGTTGATGTCGAGGTTCAACAGCACGCCGGCACTTGTTTCACGAACATCTTCACGGATGAGTTCGCCCTGGACCCCTATATGGGTTGTTCACGCGTCAGAGGTCATCCCCAAGCTCCTGCTGCGTGTCAACACCGCCCAAGAAACAAGCTTACAGTAGGGCCCTTCAGTAACCTCAGGGTCAAGAACACAGCCAGCTCTGGCGCCGCTCTGGCGTTTCTGGATGGCACCGGGAGCGGCTTTCAGCCCACGCTCGGCACGTATGGCATCGATACGCTCCGTCCGCCTGGTTAACTCGGCGGCGTAGTGGCCTCTCGCCTCGAGTGAGGCGTGACACTGCGATAGAGAGCGGCGGGCGGGGTTGTGGAGGTGCTCCTGCCTCTCGAGGAACTCGGCGCGCACGTCGGCGCCCGGGTGGGCAAAGACTGCGGCCGCGCCGGCGAGGCAGACCAAGGCGGTTACTGTGCCGTGGAACATTATCCTTTGACTGGGGCGGTAACGTCTGTAGGTTGTGGTGGTGCGTGAGGATGGTCGAGCTGAGGACCAAAAGGCAGGCTCGGTGTAGAAATAGTCTTTTCCTGTTCATGCTGCTCATACCTTGCTGGCTTGCTGTATGGATCCGGTTTGGACACAGTGACCACTTAGAGCAGCCGGATTTGCTTGGTCTCATCAAGGTCTTGTGCGAAAATTGCACGCCGTCACGACTACACAAGGGGCAGCTAAACCCTCTACGCGCAAGCTCGGCACTTTTGCCGCCAGATGGGCTTTGACGGCACATTTGCGTCCGGAGAGGCTGCTTTCAGGTCATAGTACTTCCGAGCATCAATGCCGTATTGATGGACTTGGCCGGCATGTAGATATGACCTGCTTTCAGTGCGAATCCTCTGACGGCAGCTTCTTTTGCTGGCTAATTTCGAGGCCATACAGACGAGCTGCCTCATTAGGCAATCCGGTTGGCAATTGCCAAGTTGGGCCTCATTTTGGCCTAGTCTATATTGAGAGCCGTGGTTGTCAGGAACGCGGTATACCAAGTGTCCCAGCGCACATAATATATCCGATCCAGAACACGTCAAGTCACTCCGCTTTGCAATCTTTGCCACTTTGGTCCTTGCTTCCCTGGATTCAATGCAACTTCCGTTGTCACAATAAGCCATCAAACAGTTACAAATGTTACAGTAGCTGCCTTGGTCGACATGAAGGGAAGGGCACCTATTCTTTTTGCTCCGGGTGCGCAATATATTAGGTGTCATTTACCAAGCCTGTTCATCCGCCGGTCTTAGTCCCTTGTTACTCATTCGAGCATATCCTTGATTGGAGGAAACCACTGCTGGACGGCTTCTTTCTGTCATCTCACAGGTAGTGAACTTGGGACTGTACGAGATATCTTGGGCGAACATGATGTGCCGAAGATCACACCCAGTTTTCTCGTTTCCCTACCATCCCCGGTATTGTTCCGAGCGAGCCTGTCGCGATAG
This sequence comes from Pseudopyricularia cyperi, assembly GCA_031306065.1. Taxonomy (NCBI): domain Eukaryota; kingdom Fungi; phylum Ascomycota; class Sordariomycetes; order Magnaporthales; family Pyriculariaceae; genus Pseudopyricularia; species Pseudopyricularia cyperi. The sequence continues at coordinate 61,307 of JASAOQ010005410.1, read as the reverse complement.
TATTAGTCAAATCCAATGAAATACTTTACAGTCTAAGGCCTGACGCCAGATAGCTTCCCAATGAGCTTCATATCAGGCGGCAAGCATGCATGGTGAGCTTGGCGTCTTGGTTAACCTTAATATCATAATTTGACGTTGACAGGCCGACAGATATCCTGTGTATGTAGCCAAGAAGACCAGTACAACCCTCTCATCACCCCTTGCTCCCACTCCCCTCCTCCCCCTCATTTTGTCTGCCACTCCCCTTCACATCTGCTTCCTCAGGGCTCCACACACTCGTAGCACAAGCAATCGCCCTGGATATCGAGCACTTCGGCAATTGTCTGATTGGGCAGGTTGCCGTACATGTCGAGTATGTGGCCTGGCGTCGTCTCGGTACCAGGGTCACCGGGGGCGCCCGTTGGTTGACTGATGTCGTCGCAAAGAAATTGGTTGGCACATATTTGCAAGAGTCTCTGTCTTCAGGACAAGAAAACTAAACGACGCAAGCTTACGGGATGTTGCGGGGCCTGGACGGGAATCCCGGAAGCCTATCCGGCGCGACGTTCGGTCCACTGATGGTCGCGGTCCGCACCATCCTGTCCCTGGCCTGCCAATCCCAGTAGATCTTTGTCCAGCCAGGTGTGGTGCACATAAGATAAAACAGCTTGTCGCCGGGGCTGCTGACGCCATTGCTCATCTGCCTGTCTACGCCGCCGTGTCCGCCCGAATGCGGCCGGCCCTCAATGCACGACCAGGCAGCCTGCCACGTCGCCTGGCGCAGACGCTCGTCGACGTTGGCCCGCGAGAACCCCGCGGACAGCACGTCCGAGATGGCTCGGTCGATGCAGTGATCCGTTACGTCGTACCCGAGTCCCAGACTGTTGGTGTAGTTGAAGAATGGCCCGTCCGAGATGTAGCTCGTGTTTTTAACGCCGACGCCGCCGAAGCCGGTCACGGGATGGAAGATTACCGAGAAACAGAAGCTGCCCGCATCTAGCTGCTCTTGCCAGCAGGGCTGGTATCCTGTGTAACCGCCGTACTCACGAAGTGCTGTCTCGCGTGCAAACATCATCAGGCGGTGGGAAGGCAGGAAGGCTCCCTATTTGTGTGTCATTATTGTGCACATGGGAAGTGTTAAAGCGGAGAGAGAGAATTTCTCTGACAACAAAATGCGTCTTGTACGCCTGTAGCTGGTGAATGGCCTGTAGCGCGTCAAAACCTTGTCTTGGCGCCGGGGAGGCCCAATGTCGCGGGCTTTGCCATCAGACAGAGCTCGGCATCGATGTGCTCTCTTTTATGGGCGTTGCTGAGCGTGTGCCTGTGCAGTTTGGGTGACAGGTGGTTATTTGTCAGCTAACACAGGTTTTAACAGCTATCGGGAGCATCCCTCTTTTGGCCATTTGATTGTACGTTTCTTAGGTAGTTTCTTGCCATGCTCGTCGCTGGCCTGGGATCGAGCAGGGCTCACCTGTCACCGATAGCAGTGATGAAGACCACATTAGGACCATGACGCTGGCGTTAAATAACCCCATGATGGCTGGCTACGCTAGCCTTCAGTTCTGAGCGGCTGTCTGGTCTGAGTAGATGTAATGAGAAGCCGAGGGAAGGATGTTGCTTAGGCAGACCACCAAAATAAAGAGCTCATTTACATACCACCTACTATTTGCACACTACGTACTTGGATGAATATGATTTTCCACAGCTCGACCTTACAACACGGCAAAATCAAATAGCCCAATCGACAGTCCCATCTGTCTTAACCTCTCGGTATCCGTTGCAGACAGCCTGAGTTTAGATCTACACACAAGCAAAGCAGAGCAGGGTCAAGTTGTATATTGCAAGTACAGCAAAATTGATGAGGCCCTTTGCTTCCGAAATGCAATTACTTTATCTGGATATTGTTTTTGGTAGAATTCTCCAACTTGCGGTGCCGGCTAATAAGATCCACGAGAATCGGCGGGTTTGCCTCCTGCCAAACCCGAGCCTGCTCCGGACACCTGCCGCAGCCCGTCATCTTGCTGACAGCTTGCTTCTCTGGGTGTTTAGCCGACAGGATGGGGCAGCGTTAAGGGGTATCTGAGCAGGACAGGCAGTATGAAGGCATATGCAGGCATTATGTTCGGATTACACTTATGTTGGCATTGGTAAGCTGAGAAATCTTGTTGATTCAGAGGCCGGGCTCACAATCTCTTCCGGGAAAAGGTTGAAAGTGGATGGTAAACAACAATGCCATATGAAGGTCATTTTCCTAGTAGCAAAGGCCTGAGATCACTTCATCACAACGACTTAGGCTTCCGGAGCTTCTCAACTAGCTGCTTAGACTCGGGCATGGTTTGCCGGTAATCACGATGTATCATCCTGGACTCTGAAGCTTGACTTAGCTCGAGGTACATGTTACAAAGCTACAAGAGACCCCATGCCCAAGTGACACTCGAAGCCAGCTTTCCTGTCATCATTACGAACGAGACTGTCATCTATTTGCTGAACGGTATCTCAAAATTGACATGTATAGAAAGTATAGCGACTAGAGCACGGAATTTGCTCCAGCGAGAACAGCAGCGGCCGAAGTACAAAATTGCTCGATATATACAAATTCATCCCCCGGCATGACGCAGCGACAGCCACACGGTTGCGACTCCCAGAGCCGATTGCATTCAGTTTTCCGTCGTCGACCCTTCAGCAGGGCTGCATATAACCAACAGGCCTGTCATTACCTTGACGGCAGCTGTTATGGTATGTGCCCGTACCCGGCCCATCAACTTGGCAGCAGCTCTCGAGGCCGGGAATAGTTTGTTGTTGTGCCGCTACGGGTGTTCCCTGTGCCACCAGGCAAGCCGTGGCACTGGCATTTCTGGACAGAGGCAAGTCGAAGCTTCCGTCGGCGCCTTTGACGCCGCATTGGACTCCGGCGTGTACATATCCGCTGTAGTCGATGTTAGCTGTAGGGTCTCATGGGCATACGGTCAGTGTGGCTTGACTCACACAAGGATAGCGTTGACAAGGACGGTGAAACGCATTGTGTTGGGTTTGAAATTTTGGGTTTTTAAAGTTGTAAAGTGTTGGCTTCTTATTGCAGATAGATAGTGCTGAGAATTAAGAAGTGTTGATAGTAATTTGCAGAGGTTCTGATCCCGCTTTGTGTCGGACGCGTACCACCATCCGTATATACGTGAATGGCCAGGATACAAGGACGTGCATGAACATGTCTACCGAAAATAGAAACCAAGGGGCTATACTCTCCTTCAGGTTGGGAACGTGATCGTCAAATAAGATTACTAGTTCCAGAATTTGTAGTCGAGGTTTGGGGGATCTCCTCCTGCATCAGAGTTTACTGCTCGGTTAGCTGGTAATTAAGTAGATAATGCTCAGAGATCTTGGCACTTTCGTTATATGCGATGGCTTTGCTCAATCCCAAGGCTCGTCTGTCTTGTGTACATGCTAAACGCTGATTACACTCAGTGTCAGGCCGCAAGTAGCCAAGCCTGATTATACTTGGTAAAATCCAGTGTATAAACAGTTACTTGCTTATCAGCTCGGGAGCTGTGTGGAACTTGTCTTGGTCACCCCCGAACACAGACAGCCAGGCCTTCAGAAGCGGAACGGCAATCCACGAGATGAGATAAAACCCAATTCTCGTCAACCGATTCGAGACGTTGAAAGGCTGACCGCAGGAAAGCTGGTTGTCAGAAACTTTGATGCTACCCCAGCAAAGCAAAAAGGGCCACAAGAAAACCTACCACGACAGTCCGGCCGCTCTTGCGCACCCATTCAAAGGCCCGAGGGATCATGGCCTCTTCGTACTTGCGACAGGCTTCCCGGACGACAGGAGTTGTCAATGAAGTCGACTCGGCCGCAGTCTGCTTAAGCTCCAGGATGAGCGGCAAGATCTCGGCTGTGTCTCGCATGGCGGTGTTGCCGCCCATTCCTCTGGTGGTGTCATTAGCAGCCGACTTGAGTCGTGATCTTGTATCTGTCACTTCGCTTGAATTTTATGCTTTTGGTGCTGAAACAAAGTCGAAACGATCGGGACATACCGATTCGGAGTCATGGGGTGGATCGCGTCACCCATCAGCCATACCCGCGGATTGCCCTTTTTGGCATCGTCTGTTGTTGCCACCTTTTCCCGCCAGTTGAGGGGCACATCCATGCCGCAGCGAGACTGGAAGGCATAGATGTCCTGGCCTCTGCAGAAGTCGACGGCTTTGTGGCTGCGATGCTGTTAGCAGCTTTTACCGGTCATCGGAAACAGCGCCATCGTGCTCAGTAGGCTTACAAGATTGGACACCATCCCCGCAACGCGGCCGTGATCAGGTCGAGTTTGGTGGCGTCGTCGAGCGACCTGGTTGACTGTCCCCGGAGGTGTTCTACGGGCAAAGAAACTGCCAGCATGCAGGAAGACAGCTCCTCGTCAAAGGACACGCCTTGAGCATGTCCGCTTCCACCGGCCGATGTCTCTTGGTAAAACTTCTTGGGCAGGTAAGCTGGTCGGCATAGTGGATTGTGAGTTACTGGTTCCATGTGCCATCCGAGAAAACACGGGCCGACGTACCACACCAGTAAAATGACACCCCATCCGCATTGGTCATGATAGGCCCCGAAAGTAGTTCTTTGGGCAGCGCTCTATAAGCCGAAAGGGGAAGCTCGTTCTTGGTCAAGAAGCTCACGTGTTGGTTTAGCGTGATAATGTTGTCCAAGCCGACTTGTTTGTTTGCCTGAGGAGCAAGTCGGGCCGGGTCAGCGTGCTAGCCTTGTTTGGCTAAGAGAGTATTCATTACCTGGGACTGGTTTCCATCGGCGGCGATCAAAAGGTCGCAGTCGGTACTCGATCCGTCGTTGAAGAACACGCGAACCTGCTCGTCGTCGGCACCCGGGTTTAGTATGTCGAAGCCGGTGAACTGCTTGCCTTGGAACAGCCGGCCGGAGGCCTTCAGCGGCCGACACAGAGCGTTTCTCAGGAGGACGCGGTTGATGGGTGCGGATTTCGAGTAGGCGGGGAGCTGACCGTAGTCCAGCAAGGCGTTCCATTGCTTGTCGACGATGAGCGGCGCCTCGGATGCGTCGGACGCAGAGCCAAACAAGGAGACGATTTCGCGGATCTGGTCCGGTGTCAAACACACACGCATACCGATCAGCGCATTCTCTCCCAAGCGGATCTGGTATCCATCACGCCTCGCGTCCTCGGGGAGCCGGTCGTATATCTCGAAATCGACATTATGACGCTCCAGGCCATTGGCGAGCAGTGCTCCAGCAAGACCGGAGCCCACAATGACAACTTTAAATCCACCCATTCTTAACAGTGACCAGTGAATAAAAGCAGTGTGATCATGAATATATTGGCGATGTCAGGCGTCCGCTCTAAATACCTCACTCCGCGTGTGGCGAAATAGGGTTCGTACAATTGCCGCGGCCCTGAATGGTAACCGAGGGGTAAAAGTCCGAAATCCTTCTCGGGCATGATATACGGCAAGGATCACGCGTCTATTCAAGGCACGACAGAATCATGAGAGGGTTGGTTTTCAAATCCCCCACTCGTATAATGCATTGTAATTTGTCATTGGAAACTGCTCTTCCTCGTGTTTCCCACTTACATTGCCATGATCATATAGGTAGGTTTCATGGCTAAGTTCCGGGCTCCAGGTACAGTACAAGTATAAACTGTTACCGCGGTGTCTAAATCTAAACTTCGGCCTATTTACCTCGTAGCGGCAAAAGCTTGATCTAACTCTAAACAGTATTGTGTAGATACACGAGTTGCTGTGCTATGGGCACAAAGCTCAGGCCTCCTACCTTTGTTTGATACAGCAGTTGAGCTTCATCCAAACAAGACAACAGCTACTAGCTGGGGCTCCTGTTAATTATGTGCTATGTACACATGGGTAGTTGTTAGTCAACAGCCTGATTCCATCTTTGCATAGGCCCGGTGGGATGATGACACAGGCTGATGTCGTTCTACCGCAACTTGGGCGTTCTACCTTGTTTGGAGGTCACCACCCACTGGATTAGGAAGAATTGCTGTCTTTTGCTTGAGCTCACCGAGTTAAGGTTTGTGACGACAGGTAGCTAAAGCTAAATGTTACGTGGATGGCATCGTCTACAGTGGCATTCGTCTGCGATAAGCCCTGTCTGATGTGTTGGACAGTACCATGTCTGCAGTCTGGACGCGCCCACAGCACGATCCGAACTTCTGCTTTGTAGCTACAGAGTAAGTTTGGCCCCACCTCCGTGTCGGCATATGCTCCGGCTTTCCCAAAGTCAACCCCCCACAAACCTTGTGTTAAGTCAAGTCGAGATGCGTCTTGTAGCATACCACTTCTCTGCTCCATCTCCTCCGAGTATCACTTTCTTCTAGACAGCAGTTCACAATGACAACCCTGGAATGGTTCGGCAAGTTACCCCATCTCGGAACCGGCCATCCACTTCCTCCTGAGTACATACCCATCTAACAGCTGTGTCGCTACAGGCGCGGCAACGTACAGGCTCCGAACGAATGGCTTGACAATATTCTTGGACGCCTGGCTTGACAAGCTGGCGGGATTGCCGCAATACCTACGGACCGACGAGGTTGATGAGGCGGACTACATCTTCATTTCTCATGCGCATTTCGATCAGTAAATCGAACCCCCCCCCCCCAATCTCCCGTGTGTACATGCCTCCACTGACTCCACCATCATCCAAGCTTGCCCGGAGCGGACAAGATTGCTCTGCGGACCGGCGCCATTGTCATCGCCAACGGAGAAGCAATTACATGTCTGCGCAACGCCGGCGTGCCCGAAGACCAGCTGATCCCCGTTCAGGGCGGAGAGCGCATCCCGCTCTTTACCCACGCGATGAGGCAAAAGGCCAAGAGGGGAGAGGTCGAATGCGCGCCCACGATGCCGGGCCAGCCCGCCGTCCCGGCCTTGTCTCTCGCCGCCCTGCACGTGCACGCCTGGCCGGCGCTGCACTGCCTGATGCCGGGCGTCTCGCACGACTCCATGCCCGACGTCCTGGACACCGGGACCGTGTACACGGGTCCCGCCGGTCTGTACAGCTGCACGCTGGACATCACCTTCGGGATGAAGCACGGCCTCCTCCGGATCGCCGAGATTGTGCCGGAAGAGCACCAGGACCGGGGGATCAAGACCATGGACGCGTACTTCAAGGACGACAAGAACGTCTTCTCGCACTTTGACGGCGGCCAGATGGCGTTCAACTTCCTCATCGGGGAGGGCAAGACGCTCCTGTGGAGCGCTCATCTCGGCGCTTTCGAGGGCGTCTGGCGAGACCTGGAGCCCAAGCCGGACGTTGCCATTCTTGGCATTGCAGGCCGCGGGAACCACAACGGCCGTCCATTTGACGGGTCCGCTGCCGAGTTTGCAACCTTGCAGGCGCAGTGGCTTGGCGAGCCGCAGACAATCATCTGGACGCTGCAGGACGATACGTATGTCTCTGTCCCCTTTATGTTGGATGTCTGCTGACCATTTGTAGCCTGTTGAAACCCTTTCGGATCGACACGGCCGCAGCTACTGCCAAGGTTGAGAAGGAGACAAAGTCCAAGGTTCTGAGTCTGGAACATGCTGCTGTTACCACTATCTTTACATGAACATTTAAACGGACACATGGTCCACGCCAAAATCTTGGCGGTTTCTGCTTGGTTTTGCATTGAGGATTGTACTTCTACACCATCAAGTATTATCTACTTGCTCTTTCTCTGCTGCTAGGAGCCTCTCTGGTCCATCTCAGACATGTCGATGTCTCGCATAAACGCATAGCCACCGCTTCACCGAGTCAGGTATACCTTACTTTCTATCGTCAGAATTCACTTCAAGTGCGCTTTTGAGCTCGTCGAATATTGCTTTGTCCAAGTTTCCCACTTCCGCCTGCCCATGGGCGTCCGAATTCCCTGTGTATGTGGAGTCATTACCAGACGGCTGCAACTCAATCATCACTAGCACTTTCTGTTCCGACTCGAAGTCAACGACCAAGTATTCGACCCAAGAGAGGCCAACCCCAACATCATACTGAGATGTTCGCCCATGGTATTACTGTCTCTGAGCAGCATTGAAGCAACCCCATCTACCTGCCCTGACTCAGCGATTAAGGCCGTGATTCATCCCGAACGCGATTTGAATCCTGATAGCAGACTTGATAAACAACGGCCGCTTGTCCAAGGTCCAAGGGACGATTACCGAGTCGCGAGTCGGTCATATTCGCATATCTGCTGGTCCTCTTGCTGGTCGTGCAGAAAGTCATACGCCGATCGGTGGATTATCTCGTACCTTGTATTGATGTGCTGCAGGGTTTACTTGTGAATCACGGTATAGAACTCAAGCATCTTGTAGAAGGGGGACAGTGCTCAGACTGAGCTTGTTGCCGTAGGACGAATATTTACTTGCAGGGCTTGTATTTCCACATCGCGAGTGATCACTCCAGGGTGACATTTAGGTTTAAAGGGGCTCGATACTACTCTCAAGCCTAATATGTTGCTTGGAGCTCATTGTGTAGATATGTTACAATCAACTTTACAACACAATCTAGTCTCTAGGGATATCTTATTCCAGTGCTTGGGCTAAAGAAGAGTCCAAGGAAAAACCCAAGTCGTGATCCATCACCTATGTATGATGCATGCAAGATTACAAGATTCTCAATGGCGTAGGCAAGGTTGTGCGTTAAGCACAACTATCCCCGCCTCACACGTTGACGCATGGACAATGACAGGACAGATCAAACTGGCTGTTTCTAAGTGACACTCTAACTATTAATAGCATGAAAGAGATCTAAGCAACCATGAGTGCTTGGCAAAATATAATTAGATCTTGACCTTTACAAAAGACTTGCATATAACTCCCTGATATCTGGTTTAACTCGTACCCAGAGTTTCATGATTTCATGAAATATCTTTCTATATAAATCAACAACCGTTTTTTTTTTCGATTCATTCTCTCCCGACGATATTTGCAGTTGCCTTCCATCGACCACCATGAGAGCACAGTAGTCTTCCGTTGCCTTCCTGGCTTCCATTTACGCCTACGCTGGCCTCGTTCACGCCACTGGTGTATGTCACCCTATTCCCAAGCTTCCCTTTGTAGTAAACGGATAAAAATACTAATCACAAGCTTTTTTTTAGTGGGACAACTGCTTCTGTACTGCTGCAAACGGCGCCGGTCCTGAAACACTCTCATGCTGCAGCACTGGCCTCAATTTTACCCATAGCACAAATCTGGTAACCGGAACTGCCGGAACGCTCCTGAGTGGGGACCAAACATGTATCTATGGGGCTGATGCCACTCAGCCAAACTCAGTAAGTGGTTTTGAAGGTTTTTGGGGCGTCAGTATGGCTTACGGCTAACCTCACAACTATCTAGCTTAACGACGCCCTGATTTCGTTCTCGAAGTGTTGTGAATCTAAGAATGTTCTCACAAATTGCCTATTGGGTGGGACTACCTCGAGCTCAGGGCCCAAACCGGGTAAGGGTGGCCGGTAAGAGTACCTACCTAGGTAGCATTACTGGCAAAGTTTACCGAGGTTTGATTCTTGTAGGTCTTCAAGATACTACACCACATGTTTTGTAACGCTGGAGGTCCTACGCCAAGGGAATAGTGTACAGATAGGCAAGGAATACAAAGCAGGTTTCCTTGATGAAAGCATCATGACTATACCACGAAAAAACATGGGCGATAGAAAACGTTATTTTTGGTGTTCAATATTCCAACCTGGCTTGATTCTTCTATGATTTTTTGAACAGTATGTAGATTTAAAGGCCCAGGAACTAACAAAAGCCATTGTCAAGTGCAAGCTGTTGTTAATTTCGTAACAGTAGTTGAATGGGATATGTACACAGCAAAGCCGGTCCCTGAAAGAGAAAAAGCCGTGTGTTGCTTTGCAGTGGTTGAAAACTGGTTTGATCTCCAGATCATGTATTGAAGTACTTTCGCAGCTGACAAGTTTATTCGAACTACAAGTAAATATCCGCGAAAGCTTTTCAGTGAGCCGCTCCAGGAGAGGCAGCACCAAGTCCCATGACATCTCGCTTTGGCTTCAAGTCTTTTAAATGCTATATACTTTCAATATGTGATCTTGATGGCGGTCTAGCTGGTTCATACAGCCAACGGCGACAGGATACTTATCTCACGGCCATACTTTCAAGAGCACCGAACTTATTTATCTTCCTGCTAGCCTATGTAAGCTTTCTTGGGGATGCTCCCAAACATTGGAAAATTGAATTACAAACCGGGCAGCTCCTTGGCGATCCAACCGTGATATTTTGTAGTTCCATGCTTGACAGCATTCGTGGAACTAAATCACTTTGAAGACACTTTTGATACTCGACAAATGAAACTCGTACTAGAAGCCCCTCACCCTATTGACCTTATCTCAACCTTGTTTCTCAAAAGACGACTTCTTCAAGCCATATATTTAGCATCTAGGATGAGTTAACGTAGGTCCGAAGCATTAAAAAGTCTCCAAGTGCCCAGTAAGTCTGGTAAAAAAATACAATAAATGGCAATTACGATTACCAACTGTGTCATACATGAGAGTTGCAACCGATGGGTCCGACGCCGGCTATCGCGCAGCAGCTCCCAAACTCAACAGCCTAGAAGATGGCATTGTTGGCACAGGTAAACGGGCCCCTGATGTTGTTCTCCGGGTTCGCAAACACCTCCTGCAGCCCCGTGGCGGCGGACCAGAGCCCGGCCGAGTTCATAAACAGCGCCAGGGCGATGATGATCCCGTTGAGGATGCACAGGCAAATCTTGCGCCACCCCCGCACCAGCGTGCCCTCGGTCCAGTTGATGTGGAACCAAAAGACGGCCGAGATGCCAAACGTGAACCAGGCGATAAAGGTCGCCGACGAGATTGCCAGGATCGAGCTGAAGATGGGGATGGCGTTGGCCAAGATGAAGGCGACGATCCAGAACACGGTCGCGCAGCCCACCCAGGCCGACCAGCTCCGCGCCGTCCGCGCCGTCAGCTCCGACGTGGCGCCGAGCCGCTTCATCGTCACGACGTACATGTACTTGACGGCCGTGTGGCCGAAGACGGCGCCCGTGGCCAGCACGCAGGGCAGCGCGATGCCGTAGGCCAGCTTGGCCGCGACGCGCGGCGCCGACCCCAGAGACGGGCTCGTCGTGTACTCCCCGGCCAGGCAGTATATGGCCACTCCGGCGATGAGGTACAGCGGGATGGCGAAGGCCTGCAGGGCCAAGAGGGCGGGCATGAAGTCGCGGTGCGGGTCGCGCATCTCGGCCATGTTGCTGACGAAGGCGATGTTGCCGGCAAAGGCGTAGGCCACGTTGAGGCAGGCCGCCAGGCCGTCCCTCAGGCCCGGGCGGCCGACGATCAGCACGGTCGCCGTCTCCCTGGACCAGCCGTCCGGTGCGCCCTGCGGGTTCGCCAGTCCCAGGCTGATGATGACGATGAGCACGGCGGCGATGATGGAGATTGTCGAGGGGATTCCGACCTGCGCGATGAACTTGAACTTGCGCGGCAGGCACAGGAGCCAGCAGCACAGGGCTGAGATCCCGATGAAGCCGGCGGTGCAGAGGCCGTGCTCGGACATGGTGTTGAGAGCGACGCTGATGGTGACGATAGTGGACGCGCATGTCAAGGCCATCTTGATCAGCAGACCCACGCCCATGACCACCTCGAGCGGCCGGCCGCCGACGATGCGAGCCATGTCGACGGCGTTGACGACGTGTGGGTGCCGACGGTAGAACTGCAGCAGTTCATAAGCAGTGTAGGTAGACAGCAGGCCGATGCCGATGATGGCAATGATGGCGGGCACGATGCCCAGCGTCTGCACTACGGCCGGCAGTGCTAGGATACCCAATCCAACCTGGTTCGTGATTAGGATCAGGGCCGCGTTCCATCGCCCGACGGTGCGGTAGTTCTTGCCGCCCGCGTTGAAGATGTTCTCGCCGACCGCCGAGTCCGTTATAGGTTGTTGCTGGGTGGTTGTACCCTCGCTGTAGTAATCTTCGCTGCTGCTTTGGGGTTCTGCAGGCTCGATGGGCTTTTCGGAGCCGGGCACCGTTCGGCCCGAGGCCGTTGCTGCTGCTGTATGGCCCGTTGCAGGCGGCTTTTCTGTGTAGCTGTTCATGACGAAAGTTGTGACTGAATGGACTGGTTGGTAGTCTACACCCAAGGTTGAGCGAGGCGAGAGATGTTTATGTGTTTCGGTTTACCGCCAAGGTCCGTCCCAAACCCGCCGGCTCTACGTTATCGCCCGGTTCCTGTTTTCGGAGAGGCCACGCAAGGGCCGGCGATGTAGTTCGCAAGAGACCAGTTCTCGGGCCACCGAATCCACTGCGGACCCTATATATCTTTCTTATCGTCGCGGGGAACGCTGCATAAGGTTGCTCGGGCCAGTATGATGATGACTGGGTGTGCTGCCTTGTTTTGTTTGTCGACTGAGTGAGCTCAAGTCCAGAACGTTGGGGATTTTTTCTTTTTCTTTTTCTTTCAAACCTTCCACATTTTCGCCTGCCCTAACATCGTAGATTGTGGTCCAAAGGTTATTAAACCTAAAGACCAAACATAAATCGAAGCCCCAGTACTTTGTCAAGTTTCGTTGGCTGTCAGTTATGAAAGTGGCATGCTTGGCAGAGAAGATGTCCATCGCTTTCGTAATAGTTTACGGTGCGTCTCCATTAATGGCGGATTCTCACGTCATTTCCTTGCCGGTTCTATCTCTTGGTATTCTCTTTACCAGCACAAAGAGCGGCAACAAGACCTCTCGGCGTTGTAATGGATCGGCAATTTGCCAGACTGCCGACTAACAACTTTTTCTTGGACTCCGAGACTCCCCCTGCTTGGCTCGGCCATCGTCACCTTGATCCACCGCCGCGAGGCGGATTGGCCGCCTCCGTGTCGGGTCTCGGCACCAGCCGGTGCGTCTAGACTTGGCGCTTCTAGGGTTCTGTGTCAATTGACTCAACATTTCCGAGGAGTGAGTCGTTTCCAAGAAAGATCGCGTTATGTGAGTATCTTGTATGCACATTTGCTCTTCTTGCATAAGAAAACACTATTTGAACCATGTATCGCGGTCCGGGTGCGACGCCTGTGGGAGATAGGAGCCAGTCATCGTTGACGTCAGGTTGAGCGCTAGTAAATGGACTGTCACCATATTTAAATGGTCAATCATCGATATCGCACTGTCATATCTTCCCCAATTGCACTTGCATGGCAGCTTCTCGCCTTTCAGGCTCAGGAGGAAGATCGAGGGTGCAAAGGAATGCACAATTGAGTTGTCTCATGGAAAAATGGAGTGCATGGAACCCGGATGGCGTGTAACCTGGATGGGTCGTGTGACCAGGATGACCAAACAACAACCCCCAAGGAAAATATCCGAGGTAGGCTCGGTAGGGAACCACTTTGGGGCAGATTCACAATAAATGCAAAGCACCGGAATCATTGGATGGGTAAGAAATCGAGCAAAGAAACGTGTGCGAGAAATGGGAAGCAGGCGAGTACGCTCATACCATACAGCCGCCAGGGTTCAATAGGGCGCTGGTTCAAATTGAATACGATGAATGCTTTGACTGGGAAAGGACTAACCCTTCCGGAGTTGCCCCAAAAGTAGCACAACTCGGCAACTCAGGCCTACGAGACAGCTGCGGGCTGGGGTTTGTTGCCGACGGTCTTGTACAGCTCCCTAAGCTGAAAGGCCTCGTGGCCGCCCTCGGGCACCTCGCCGACTATCCTGCCCGGGCGGCCTGCGACGATGCTGAAGCTTGGCACGACGGTGTTGGGCGCGATTACGGCGCCGTCCAGCACGCGCACGTAGTCCTTGATGACAACCAGCTCGCCGACGACGACGTCGTGGCCGATGTGAACGCAGCTGCCGACCGAGGCGGCCGAGACGACAGATCGCTCGCCGACGAAGACGTGGTCGCCGATGCGGAGGGGGATGTAGGTGAAGGATCTGTTGGTATGGTGTGAGCGTGGTGGTGGGCGGCTCAGAGGGGCAAAAAACAGGGAAAAGCAAGGCGAAAAAAGAAACACAAGGTCAACCGGCCTGGCCTATCCCACTCACCCCTTGTGCAGCCTCGTCGGCGGTTTCAGACACGACCCCCGGCTCAGGAAGCAGTATCGGCCGATGGCAACGGCCGTCTTGCTCTCGGACGAGGAGGAGGAGGAGGTGCGCGTCAGGTCGCCGCGAATCATGACCTCGGGCTGGATGACGGTCTTGCCGCCGAGCATGATGTTCTGGGTGCCGACGAGGACGGCTTTGCGCGAAACCTTGTTGCCCGTGTCCTACTGGTGTTCCCCTCCCGTGGTCAGTGGCGATCTCGCCGTGCGTTGGGTGAGCGGAGTCGCGAGACTACGGACCGTCTCAATGTACTCTCCGCGCGGAGGCCGGCGAGACATGATGAGGGAGACGGCGCGGAGTCCGGGATCCCAGGCTACTGTCGAGTCTGCTCAGCTTTTGATGGTCTCTAGTTGAGACTTGTTTACTGAGTTGGTCTGCCATGAACTCGCGATGCAGATGCACGTGTTCGCGATCGGTGAGTGGAGCTTAGTCAAATCGCTGCAGAGCGGGGCGACTTGGTGTCACTTGAGTCATGTGACTGTTCACGTGAGGTGTCCCCCGCTTTGATTCGGCAAAAACGTAAGGTAGATTAGGTAAGGTAAGAAGTTGGAGCTCATTCTTAGGCTGGATGCTCACACTGTACTACGCGCATGCTCAAAGGTCTAGACTCGGACAACGGTCAACCTTCATGTTTGGAACCTGGTTTGCAAATAATTGCTTGCATCCTTTTCATTTAAAAGCAGATTGTTGGCATACTGGGTTTCGCGCTGAGAATGGACCCTCCAGGCATTCCAAACATAGGTGGTGCGTTGTTAATCACGCCGGACCAGATCCGGGCCAAGCACGCATCTCGTTCACGTCTCAAACCCCTCCGATGGCTGACTGGCTGACGGAGATGAGGCCCTTCCCCGCCTTCCATGTTTTTATCCTTGTCCGGGCAAGTGAACGGCTTTGGTACTGCTCCCATGCCATGTTCGGGGCAGAAGCCTGTATAGGTTGCGGCGGGAAATAGGGAGTATCTGTCGAGCAACGACACCGCACCAAGCCTCGCGTGCCTTAACCAAGGTACCTTCCTTGGTATTGCACTAACAGCGACCATGGCCAAGCTTGGTGCCATCTTTTGTCATCGAAGAGTCGAGGCCGGCGGCCTGCCCGGATACAGCACACCTCAGGCTAGCCCGTGGCTGCAGCCCAACACAATTCCAGGCCCATGGACTGTGTCCTGGTCTCCTAGAGAGTGCTCCAAAATGGCTTGATGAAACAAGCCACCGGAATAGGATCATGCCTAGTGACCGGATCTTGACTCTAGCTGGGCTCGGCCAAGTCCCCTTTTGCTCCATCAAACAGCATCTCGAACCTTTGCTCAAGAGTCGAATACTTTTGCCATTCTGCCATACTTACGCGGCAACCAAACAACAAGTCACGTCAAATTGGCCGCGGCAGTTGTTTGCTTGAAACCTGCGATGATCTCATCACACAGGAAGGGTCTTAATCCCGGTGGAAACCAATTTGCGAGTCTTTTGTCTTTTCCCCTCTCTATTACCGGATCCAACCTTGAATCAGATGCCGGGGTCTTGATCTTGGTCACGGCGGCATCCATCCACGCTTAAACTTGGGATGAATTTCAAGTTGAGATGACAGCTGGGACGCTTGGTTGTCCTCGGTCGTGTTACTTTATGAATTCATGTACGTGACGGAAATCTATTATTAATATTCCAAAGCTGACTGTGTACCAAACTTGCCCAAAGTCAGTGCCAACACGCCGTCTTTCAAAGGGCTGAGCTGGTTGACCCGGGCCCGGCTCGTCTGTTGGCAGTGCATTACATCGCTTGCTCCCGTCGCCCTCGCCTAGTTTTGCAACCCTCGCCCAGACCTTCGCCAGCGACGACAAGACAAGAGACGAGTCCCAGTAGAGAGACATCGCCGGGGTTTTCATGCTCTGGGCGGTAGAAGCGCATGCCTCCACCAGGCCACAGCTCCGCATGGGCAATTCGTTCTCCACCCCCAATTTCCCCTCGCATGAAAGGTTGTTCTCAACCCCCAGGCAATCGATTCCCTCGACTTCATCAGTTCATCTGGATGAAACGTGGGGGCCCTTGCCTGCCAGAGGAAGTCGCCCACCTCCCCCTCCCACTCAGCCCTTAATTTAGGGCGATCCGATCCCCCGGCCATTAGGCTGTCGTTTTCATGGGGGGTTGCGAATGGCAGTGGTGGTTACGCTGGTGAGGCACGAGGGAAGCATTAGATGGAAGTTCTCCTCGATCTGATTTTGACGCCCTCCTTTTCCGATGCCACGGCCTGTCATGGGAAATGGCGTCTCCCGCCCGCGAGACCAGGGGTCAGTGTAAGCCACAGATGCACGATGGTTTGGAGTCAGTCAGGCACAGGCTTTAGCGCCGCCCATCGACTAAGCAGATCCCGCACCACAGGGCGGGCACCGCAAGGGGGTGGCATCCAACCAGTGAGTAGCCCAGGCAAGCCCAGGTTTTACCAAGGTCGACCAAGGTCGAGAAAGCCAAGACCAACAGAGGGTAGTCCAAGGGCCCAGGCCGCCTAGGGATAGCAAGGTGTTAGGAAATTAGAACGGCCTCGGCGCCAGCGCTCTGCGAGTTGCCCACCTCTTCGGGGCTGTTGGGCGAGGAAAACACTGACTGACTGCCTGTACTGTACGGAGCCAGAGAAGATACTTGGTGGCTAATTCAGAGTTAGATTAACAAACTCATTAGTACGGAAACAGCAAACGGTCAGGGGAGTACTCTAAACATGGAGGATCCAGCATCGGAAGAGAACGCTCCAACCGGGAGACCAGGGGTTGACGCGCCACACATCCGGGCCCGGGGTAGGGCAGCGCAAAAGCACTATGGGGATCCGATCAACTACTGGTCTAATAAGACAGCCCTTGGTGATGGCCTCTATTTAGCCACCGACCTTTCTTCTTTCCCTTCCTCTTGTCTCTCCCTACCCACCTCACGGCCCCGACTGCCTTTATTTACACTCCTTTGTTTTTTATTTTGTCTTTTTTTGCCAGACTAAGCAAGTCAACAACATCGCGCAGAGCGCCTGGTCACTCATTTATCCAAGCTCGACGCTTCTATTCAAGCAGGAAAAAAAAGTAACAAACGGGACACAGACACTCTTTTGCATTATCCAACAAACAACTGGCTTATTACTTCATTTCACTTGATCATTTACTTGGAGACGGCAAACCCAAGAGACAAAAACAACCAGTACCCATATACCCGACCACACTCCTTTCAGCTATACCCGTCGACACATCCACAAAGTCACCCCACAAGACAGTCACGATGCGCTTCTCTAAAGAGACTATCTTCGCCGTGGCCATCCTGGCCACGCAGGCCATGGCCGCACCTGCCGGCGGTCGCAACCGTAAGTTCTACAAGTGCACCAAGCCCACGCCGACGCCCTCGCCGACTCCCACCCCCGAACCCGCCGTCGCTGTGGCCGCCGTCGCCCAGACCACGCCGCCACCCCCGCCGCCTGCCCCTACCACGTCGACCGTCGTCGTCACCCCCACTCCATCCCCGACACCCAGCCCGGAGCCCGTCTACGCTCCCGAGCCCGCTGTCGTCACCGTCCAGCAAGCCCCGTCCCCGGAGCCCGCGGCCTCGTCCCCTGCACCGGTGCAGCTGCAGAACCACGTGCCCTCCCCGTCGCCGCGGCCCCAGCAGCCCCAGCAGCCGGCCGTCTCGTCGGGCGACCTGAGCTACGACGAAACTTCCGGCCTCAACAGCCACAACGCGGCGCGCGCGGCCGTGGGCTTGAGCCCGCTCGCTTACAGCGCGGCCCTCGCGGCCGAGGCCAAGGCCTATGCGCAGAAGCTAGTCTCGATCGGCAGCCTCCAGCACGCGCAGGACCGCAACGGGCACGGCGAGAACCTGTACTGGCAGTCTCACAGCAGCTCGCCTTGCCTAAACGGAGCCAACGCCTGGGCTGGCGAGAAGGACCTGTACGGCGGGCAGCCGGTGGGCCAGGGTGACTTTTCGGCCTATGCCCACTACAGTAAGTTTTTTTTTTTTTTTTAGATTGTTTCGTTTGGAACCCTCCCGCTCCCCTTGCTGTGTGCCGCACCCGTCCTCTCCATCCTTAATACGAGGACGGGGCGTGTCGTGCAAGTGTCCTTGCTTGTGCTGCGTCGGAAAGGCTGCAATCAAAGGTTTCACCGGCTGACTCGACCACTCTGTAGCTCAAATGATCTGGAAGACCACCACCGAGGTCGGTTTCGGAACCGCCAACGACGGCAAAGGTGGTGTCTATGTTGTCGCCCGCTATAACCCTGCCGGCAACATGTAAGTTTGCGCTTCTTTCTGTGCCGTGTTTCTTGGAGTACGGCTGCTAATATTGCCTCTCTGCTACAGGATTGGCCAAACTCCCACCTCTGCCTAGAGGCTTAACGAGTATGCGCTGCCAATGATTTGCTTTCTTTTGAATTCCATGTAACAGAGCCCGGCGCCCAGATGGTGGCTGGCGGTTGTTTGTGTCAGCATCAATATGTTGTTGTTTTCTCTTTGATTTTTTTTTTTATGACGAACCTCTGCCATTCACAAATTTCATTGCCTCAGTCGTGGGAACACCACAAACCCCTTGCCCGCCCGAGGTCTCTTCTTTTCTTTATTTTCTTTATTTTCTTTTCTCTCTTGTTCTTTGCATCACCTCCTTGTCAAGTTGTTGGTTTCGTTTTCCTGGTGTAGACCGAAACAAGACCAGTCTTTTTACTCGAGACACAAAAAACAAAGGTAAAGGAACCAAAAACAGACTCGGAAATTTCGCATTGGCGCCATCCGCGGCATCCCAATCTCCTTTAGAACGCCCCCTTTTTGGTTGATCCGCCCGCTTATCTCACCACCCTTGGGCTTTTATTTAGCTAAAATTGCGCCGACCAATGCATCAACGGCGCCTTCAATGGTGTTGATCGCACAATAGACAGACAGTCTCGTCGTTCGGAATCTGGGGTTGGACGCGGCGGACGACACTTTTCTTTCCTCTGTATATACTTTACCCTTCACTTCTTCTCATGCCCCAACTGCCTTCTCTCACATTTTTTTCCACAATACAATGAGAGTCGAGATTTTCAAACATTTAGTCGTCTGATGTCAATGATCGATACAAAGCTGAAAAGAAACACAAAACGAAATCCCCTTGCCGCGGATGAGATGGTGTGCCCATTCATCCGAACTGCAGCATGGCCCAGTCAGCCAATATGGCCATCGTTGACTGCATGCGATGATGATGGCATCGCCTGCAACTTGTTCTGCTCTTCCGACCCGATCTTGCGCTAGCTGCCGCGTTTGGCGCTGGACTTTCTTTTTAGCAAGCTAACCTTTGGTCTTTCTCACTGTGGTTGCTGGCATATCGTGGTCTCGTGGCCTCTGGCCTGAATACGCAGGCAGACACACACGATCCTACTATTCACACACACTCCTGGCAAATGCCAAACGTGATCAACTGCACATATCATCCAACTGGCGCACAACACGACACGTGTCTTGGGCCGCAGACGGCGACGCCGGTCGTGTCCATTGACTCGTGCCCGTTCCCGCCGCGAAAAAGAAGGTTTATCGTGTCATCCATAAGTTGGCGGGATATGCCTCTGTTGGCCCTGGTCATTGCTCGTATTTGTTCGACCCTCGTCCCGGATATCCTTTCCATCAAAATATTACGCGTACAACCGAGGCGCCGATGTCCTAGCCAAAAAAAGAAAAGACAAAAACTGATTCTTTGGCGAGCATCAAACTTTCCCAGGAGCTTCTTCCCTGCATTAGCATTCTGCAACCAAGGCTTTGTTGAACTCTCTTTCTCTCTCTCTCTCTCCGATGCGATGACGGAAGCCTCACTGCAAGCAGTCGCCTTCGTCCTGGTGTCCTTGGCCAACATCTGCGCGCACATTCTCTTGGGATTGGTGCTTCTCTTGTGCATTGATACCTATCGC